>NW_019061348.1:57650-77922 GCF_000696155.1 Zootermopsis nevadensis
AGCCAGCCAATCAGATGAACAGGGACGCATTACATTTCCTTTGTACCCAGACGACGCTCACAGCAGTTACACAACAAAATGCCTAATCGTCGTGGACTATAGGTACAGTCCCGTTATTTTATAGTGTCCCCTCGTTTTCGTGACAAAAAGGCTGTTAACATAACAATAACAAAGTTCCATTCGTTGAAGACCTGACATGATTCATCCCCTACAGAGTCATCTTTATTTGGCCTTTAACACAAGTCATTCTAGGTTATTCAGCATTGTTTTGATTGTTATCTTTAATTAATTCGAATAAATGAAAATTGGTTTAAAAATGTATACATTTACAAAAGAATCCAGATACTAAAAACCACATATTAAGCAGAATTTTCCCCAGATATGTCATTTTAGGCTAGTCTCCCCTACCTCGCGAAACCCTTCTTTCTGTCTTACAAGATGTGGTCTCGGAAAAATAATAACAGGTCTGTGTGATTTATAAGCAGGTAAACCGTTTACATAAGTTTCTTGTTCTGTTAACTTATTTCTCGTCACTTCAAATGCATAAAATTATGATGAAAATCTGACTACAAGCCTGAGCCTTCAGTACAGTCTGCTTGATAAGATCGGCGCATGCGTAAACAAAACGCCAACAGACAGACACACTTTTAGTGGATTACATTAAGAAGGACGTTTTCTGGAAAGTGACGGCCTAGGTTCACTGCGGTTGCAAGTGGTGAGCTGTCTTGGGTTTAAACTTGTCTGTCTGTTAAGACCCTGAAACAAACAACTTTGCTGTGCTTAACCACGACCCAACACTGGCCACAAAACTGACGAGGGCCACAAGTAGCAAATGACGCGGAAACACCAACCAACGTTGGTTAATTTGCCACGCAGCGAAACTCAGCTTGAAATTACACGGAATGACGTACTTCGAACTGAAATATAACTGAATGAGACACCAGACCGTAACTCCACATGTGTTCCTACGCATATTTCTTAGTAAAATATTAATCAAGAATAAAAATACTTGGTCGTATATGCCTGGTAACAAAACACTGAACTGTGGTCGTCTGGGTTATGATGCCGTGTAATCTTTCAGGTCATCTTCCATCAAGATGGAAGAGATATTTTCATTAGAAACGTGAAAATAGTCGTCATCAAACCGCGTGCTTCAATTCCACGAAGTTCTTCACCCCCTCTCCCTTCCGCGTTGCTCTAAGTAGACAAAATGGAGTTGCTAACGTTGCTACGGCGCGAGTTATGAGCTGTCTTCACTCGCCTGGACTCCGCTGTTCGTGTTGCAACTTTGTACGACCTTGAATAACACAATTTGGTGACGGCCACTATAGCAGCCACCTACAAGACGACGTGGCATCGTATCTCAGAAGACAGCAACTGAACTAACACCTCAATTCTGAAGACAGGATTGAACTCTAATACCGAGAGAGTATGCAACACGCTACTGTGTTGCTTGAATGGTTATTAAGTCATTAAATGACACTGTTCCAACTGCATATTCACCAAAGCTCGAAACCTTTTAACGGCATCGGATTGTGGTACAGCCAAACGGCGCTAGAGTGTAAACTGATTTTGTAAGTATTTAGTTGTGGTGGGAAATCAAGAGGTTGTCCAGGGGGAGGGGAGCTTACAGAAACCAACGCAGTGGCACAACAAAAGGGAAACTACCTTGTACTCTACGAGGAGGTTAAGGATGGCCGTCTGGCATCCACAGTGGCATTTGCATGAACATGTATTATGCAAGTACAGTGCGTAGTTAGAAACAAATGAATAGCTACAAAACTAGAAGGAAATAAACCAGAGAAAACATACACAGGAGAAGAAACAAAAGAGAAAAATAAATAATAAATGTATAAATGTAGCAGTGTTCAAATGTGGAATTTTACATCAGACACAACTATTTCAAAGCGCAGACATTAGTTCAGTTGCAAGTCTATACTACCATTTTAATATTTGTACACGACAAAACTGAGTTATCGTTCTTGGGAGGAAGGTTCTAGATGGACGTACACGTCTCGTACCGTACCGAGTTCGAGGCCCGACAATAAATCATACCCTCAAGCGACCACAGATAACAACCACTTACTTCAACAGCTTGTTTTGGGGTCTCCTACAAAACGAACAAACGCGACCATGCTAGAAATATGCAAGTATGCCAACCGTAATAACCGTTACTTGGGCAATTTAAACTTACACTCTTTGCAATAAAATTAATAGAGGCCAAAGTCACATGTTTCTTCCACATAAAAACTTCGTAGTCAGCAACACAGCACGCGATTACTGTTTTATATAAAACTCAGTTTCATCATCAAATTTTAAACGCTAGTACCTGCTCTTCTGTAAAGTTTTTTTAATGGGATATTATGAAAGTTCGCTCGTCTAACATAATTATGTATAAATCATTTACAGAAAGGGGCTTACCTTTCAAGCGCAAACAAGTTTAAATAGGTAACACTAGTATGGTTCCGGCTAATGGTTAAATATCACTGGTACTAATTAAGCCGTACAATAAAATGAGCATGAACTGCTTGTTATTTCTGTAGCAACTTGCCGATCCTTGCTAGCAGTTCAGTAATCTGAATAATGTTCTTCCATCTGAATGCTACATTAAGCAGAAACAGTGGATCTGATCAGCGTAAACGGGAAACGAAGCAGGGGAATGATATTCGCTTTGGTTCAAGCTGTTTGGTTGCTACCTATCGTCGTACAAAGGATCAGAGAATATGAATATCTGTAGGCATTTTCACTTTCAACGTGGAACAGTGAGGCTGTGATTCCTCTTTATGGGGCATGTGCTAGGTACAAGCACAGAAATAATTTATTTTAATAACGATTATCTATTTTAGTCAGCAAAGAACACAGTTAGAAATTGAATGGACTGAAATCAGTAATTTAACGTATTAAAATAAAAAGGGCCCACTTTGAGAAGACGACGGTCGCTCAGTTGGTAAAGGAATTAATCTTCCATTAAAACATTAAGGTTAATTATCGAGATTACAGCAGCCAGCCAATCGGCACAATCCTAAGCCAGTTGAATCCATTACACCACCTTATACCACTTATCTTCAAGAGCCAATTTAATATTTTTCCATCTACGCCTACTTCTTCCAAATCGAAATTCTCATTCGGGTTTTTGGGGCCAAGATCGAGTTACATGCTCCGCCTATTACATAATCCTCAGTTAAGATAACACTAATAGGAATTAGAGAACAGCAAACCATCCAGAATATCATTAATTACTCGTAAAATATTAATACGACGTTCCAACATTACAAATAAACAACAACAACAAAAAGATGCATGAAAGTTTGACAAAGACATCAGAAAATCCGAAAAGAAATTTAACTGACGTGTACCCAAATAACACGGAAAAAATGTACAATGAAAATACGTTTCAGGTGTAGCAAATGAAGTTCCTAAAAAGTGTGTAGGATATCGGGTTTTCACGGTGGTGAGTCTGAAGATGGTTATCTTCTGGGTTCTTGCGACGTGTAGTCTGGTAGAAGTTTACCGACGTTTCAGAGGTAATTGCTGCCTCCATTACCAGGGATATCGCATGAATATGGTATTTAAGACACCTACCGTTCGGGAGAAATAAGTGTGAGAAAGTATGACCTTGAAAATTTTAGAGGTCTCTATTCGGCAAACGCCTGGGCTAATATTGTCAGAAGCTTGATGTAACCTTGTTCTCTTCTTCACTAACTAATTAACTAAAAAATTCGTCTTCTACCCTCTAGTGTAGTTTCTATGCACCATTAATTGCAGTAACACACACAATACTCTTAAACATCACCATGTAAAGAAAAATTCAACGTGTTTAAGTCACTTGAACTTGAGGGCCATAACTAAGAAACAAATCGTCCAAGGAGTCACGATTACACAGACATTTTGTCGCTATTTTGTGCAGAGAACACTCTCCTAAAGTGATATCGTGTATTTCAGAAACATTCTCTATACGAAGGCACAGAATGGCTGGTCTGCGTTTTGTAATAAATACAATTCACATCCTCGCCTCTACCGGAATCGGATTTCGGTGATACCGCCTGAACAATCACGGTTCAGAACAGGATTAGTAAGATTTGCTAAAATAAAACATCTTCGAATTTATAAGCACAAATCAGGAATCGTTTCACTGACCACCAAGCCGATAATGCATCAGGTGAACACTGTCCCACGGGAAGACGTGTCCCGTTAAGCCAAGCTCCACACCCTTTCGCGGACGTGGGGTCCGTTACCTCGTAGTGCATTCCTGTGTTCTCACTATTGCATTATGGCGCCCATCGAACGGATCAGCCGGTGTTGATATTTTCGGTATTTCTGTTCTTCTGAATCATCACAAATATCCTCACGGTGCCGCAGCGAATTCCAGTCCGGTTATTGCACACACAGGCGAAAGCATCGTTATCTTGCATACCACAAAGGCAGTCGATACCAGACGCTGAATACTGAGAGAAAGCAGTTTATGTGGGCTAGGACACACGAGTGTGGAAGGTTCAGCGTGTCTTTGCAGCATGTCAGACTATCCCTCACGGCACGGCACGCCAAATGATGCAGAATCATAATCTGTCTGTAAGCCTACCTACCTACCTTATCATTTATATAATATTTTGTATCGAAACAAAAGCCAACACATTAACATTATGGAAACGACAAATAAATAACATAAGTGAACCAATTCATTCATTTTTGAGAAGCTAATAGTCACTCAGCTGGTCAATAGATCCACCGCTTTTTATAAAAACTAACTGTTTATTACTGTGGGACATAACCTTAGCCAGATGAATCTATTCAACATCTTCACGTGCCATTTAAGATCTATTGCACTATCCTCCAATAAAGGCGGTATTTCGTAACGCAAAAACACTGCTATTAGCTAACCCATTGTGCATAACGTTGTTTTATACCAACAATAGGAGGGGGGAAACCTGGGGAAGACTAAAAAAAATATTGCGACCCTTCAGTCAACACGCAATATGATACAGAAATTTCTGTTCTTAAGTAATTTACAAAACAGAAGCTCATAAGTTTTCGTTTATAAAATGTGAAGTACGGTTAGTAAAGTAAAAAAAAAAAAAAGTAATATAATTTAAATTTCAAACAAAACGCTGGCCTCAGTGGCGTTAATATGGCGGGAATAATAAATAATCGGAAAATTGTACTTCGATGTATCCTTGTCAAATTCCGCCATTATATTCCATAGGACACAGTAGTCGAAAGACGTAACAAACACATGGGCAAACTCTGATTCTAGAAATCCTTTTTTTTTTCCTTAGTCCAACTAGCAGTAAAAATTACAGAAGAAGGCTGTTACAATGCGTACAATATACAAAGAAAACACAAATACGGCCCTATTGAACCTTCATCTCTGACAAATGACTAACCGGAGAAGAAAGCTATTCTATTCTTCAATACACAACATCCGACATTTGAAACGAACTAATGTTCTGTTAACGTTATATGAAGAACGGTGAAGTCTCTTTGCACAATTTCAAAAGAACGGTTATAAATTATGAAAGGAAACGACCTTCTCCAACGTAGTTCAAGAATCCCCAGTGAGAAATGAGTGATATTCACTGAAGCCATTTATGATCCAAGTGAAAATATTTCGACGCCAAAATGCCAGCAACTATATTGACTGCAGCACAAAATGAGCACTTTTATCACACGTTTTGACAGAATAAACACACAATGGTTAAACATAAAACCTTTCAATAAATTTGTAGTTTAGATGCGTCATGTTTGTGTTAAAATTCAGTATATATTTATTTATTATTTCAGTCTATACACAAACTTAGTTTTTAAAATGTTGTTGTTAAAATTAAAAAAAAAAAATTATTTTTTTTTAAATTAAAATTGATGATGCAATAGCATCGAAACATGTCGTAAAATAATAAGCGCTGAAATGTAACATCGTAATAACGATGAAAAGCGCTAAATTTTAATTTTAATTTTAACAACAACATTTTAAAAACTAAGTTTGTGTATAGACTGAAATAATAAATAAATATATACTTTCAATAAATGTTCCCTCGGTACAAGGCAATTCGTCCAACGGCCCACTACTTTCTTGTTCCCACCACAACAAAATGCTTATGGCTGGACCCAAAAACAAAATATCTACACAAACAATTAGACGTCGCAGCCCGAGTGGTTAGCATTCCTACTTCGTATTCCGGAAGTACCAGATTCAAATCTCTACCCGCGAGATGCGTGCTGTTTCTTATTTATGAAATTCGATAAGATCGTCATAATATGCAGCTTTATTTGTGTTAATGTTCTCATGAAATTCAAGAGTGTTTCCCACAAATTGCTTTATTGTACAGACTGGAAGCCTCTCGCTTAAATTATGTAAAACATTATTGAATATTTCGACGAAGATATTAAATTCCGACCAACACTGTCGCTTATAACATAATATTGTCCGCATTCTCCACAAGCTATTAGTCCGGCACATGAACTTTCCTTTAATAAAACTGCAAACAATGGCCAAAGTACGTAGGTCCAAGTTATATGTGAAAAAAAAATTGATGATATTCAATCCAGACTTAAAACTCCCTATCCCTTTAATAGGGAGAGAATTATTTTCTGTAGCGTGACTGCAATTATAATGGACATAGGCACATAAGCCTACACACGGGTACGGACCACAGACTTTCAGGAATTCACATCATTAAAGGGGAAATTCATCGTAATTTTAGAAATAATTACAAAATAAATCTAATTTCAATAACAACCTCTTTGAACACAGATATCCGACAGCGTTCTTAGGAAGATCAGAGTTTGACTCAAACTGCACAGCGTAAATCGAACACGGACTCTGCATTGAATATAATATTAGAAACGTGTTTACATTTATCAGCGGATACATTTTGACAGTAAACGGGTCTTGTTAGTCTCCTGTTTAAAATATAACTAACACTGTGGCAGCAAAATCAGAAGCTACGATTCTCAGAAGTTACCTCCAACTTTAATCTGCAAAATCGATATCTACAAGACACATCTTAATGGCATCCTCCCATTTACTTTTCGGTCTTCCTTGCTGATGTTTTCCAAAAGGTTTCCACAACGAAACTTTAGAATTCCATAGCTCCAAGTTCCAACACTCACGCAGAAAAAATATTGCCCTGATTACTTTTGATTTTTACGCCTGTCATTTATATTCCCGCTCAAAGTAATGGGTGTTTCAGAATGATACAAAACAAATGGCATTATCACTCAGAATGTTCAACCCTTTTTAAATGTTGTATGGTATGCAGTCCCGCAAAACTTCAATGCATGCCGCGATGTCGTGTGTCAAAACGACTAAAACCCAGTTGATTTTTTGATTGCATACAATGTTCGAAAGAAAAATTATAATGGAGTACAGACACGTTCAGAAACGAAGGTATGGAATGAGGCACGAGATAACGGAAGAACGGAAACGAAGAAAGAAATTAAGAAAATAACGAAGATTGTATAACGTTTGTTGCGCCAGATTGCCAAAATAATTACTAGACCAAAAACAATAACAAACATTTTCAAAGTGTATTCTTCCCCTAATTTCACTATACTCCTCATTTCTGCATGGTATCGTAACAATTCACACTCTCTGGCCACGCGCCACAAAAACATGGAATATCTTCAACACCAAAGTCAGAAGGAAAAAAAAGGACTTCAAAATACCTTGAAAAATTTAAAGCCCCCAAACACTTGCGCTGATATTGTCCTGTCCTTCGCATGAACTTCAAAAATTCTTGACCTCAACGAGACATGAGAATCGTCATTCGATACATGCAGTTCGGCGTAAATATGAGTATAAAAAAATGAACTTGAAATAACCTTCAAATTTTTAAAGCCCGCTACACGGCAAATGCTTGTGTGGATATCGTCGTGACCTTAACAGGACCTCGACCTCCACGTGACATCAACGTGGTGTGAGTATGGTCCCTCAGATATTTTCAGTTCGGCAGAAACAAGCCTCAAAAAAATCAATCATCAAATTTTAAATGCCTATATACGGCAAACCCTGGGGAAGAAATTGCAGGGGCGCTGAGAGGACCTGTACCTGTCCGTGACCTCAATGTCACATGAGTATGGTCCTTCAGATAAACACAGTTCGGCGGAAACATCAGTGAGAAAAAATTACCTAGCAATTACCATAAAAAATTTAAACGCCTCTAACCGGCAAACCAGAGTGCTGATATTGTCGTCACTTTGACAACATGTTGGCCTATCCGTGACCTCAACGTAGCATGACTATAGCCATTCAGACATGCGCAGTTCGACACAAAATACGCGACAAAAAAATTACCTTCAAATAAACTTAATTTTTTTTTAAAAGAATATATACGGCAAACCCTTGCGCAGAAACCGTCATGATTGCAACATGACCTGCAACCCTCCGTGACCTCAACGTGACATGTGAATGGTCATTCAGATACATATGGTTCGCCGGAAAGTCGCCAAATTTCTTGTCCCATTCAGAGAATATCAGGATTCAGGAGCGGCTCTGTTATATAAAATAGGATCATGTTATGAATGACAACAGAGAGTTTTGTTTTTCAATTACAAATGGCGATCCAATTAAGGGCATTTCTGTCACTAATTGATTATTACGCTCAATTCACTGAACTGAACATCTGATTGCCGACCTCGTTGTTTGTAGGAGGTCCATTATAAATCGCTGTTGTAGTAGACGGGAGAGGAACTGAGTAACTCGAAGGCAGAAACAGAAAAGAATCGATTCCGGCACAAATTCCCCTATCAGATATTTCTGTACGACTCCGGATCGACCCACGGAGAGGAAAGTTTCTGAAAGCTTGTATCCATTTCGATTTTACTTCAGAACTTTCAGGCAAATGCCAGAACAGTAACTTGAAGCTTACTTCAACACTCACACATACAGAATCTCTGCTACTTTTAATATTCTTACATTCTCAAGGCCCAATTTTCTGTTCCGCAAGTCAAAATACACAAGTTTTATATTTTACATAACACAAATTTAAATTTGTCCCTCAAATTTCAAATTATATCCCTCTGGTAAAATTTGTCACCTCCAAAGAGTAATTATAATTCGAGATTAATAAGAATTGTTTGAGGAACAAAGTAAAAAAAGGGAAAATATTAGGATTTCGTTCCGTAAACAAAATTTCCATGACTATACTAGGCACGATCTACGAAAACATTCGGGCCACTTCAGCAACAATTCTAATCCTGGAATTTCCAAAGCAGGTTTTCCGAAATTAAAGTACACAGAATCCCACAATGTCCAAAGACTCTGGTCATGAATAATTTGCCACTTTCATTATGCTCTGCGGAGGCAACGCACTTTAAAAGGATTTGTAACTGTTAACTGGCAATTTACTCAAGAGACGACAGGCGATTCTCACACACCGTGTGATCCACGTGCTGTGCCTCTATTACGCACTTGTTCCAACTCATATAATCCTGTGATCAGACGCCATGAAGGCCGATGACGTTCCCAAAGGCATTACGAAAACGCTAAGTCAGCAAACTGTCCTGTAAATACGTATAAAGTTTATACGCGCACAAAGTAGAACGTACAATGGCAGTTTTACAGTAACTGCAACGACATCACAACGCACAGCCCATCCTATTTGCGTTTTTGGTGATTTCAGTTCCGTAATATCACAGGAAGGGCTGTAACTTCAAATGAGCAGTTTCTCTGCAGTTTGACGTCTTCCCGCTGCATAATGCTATACGGCTGAGTACAACGTTTGAAGATAAATCCACAAAATTACGTACGACATTTCGGCTTAATCATTTCCGTTCGTTTATATCAATTTCTATTAAAGACTATCAATAATGTGCAATAATTATTTCAGATACTCCCAGGTTTTTGCTACGCTGAGTCAGAGGTCTTACTCTTTCAGTTTCTAGCCTTTCAGCCGCTGAGCGTAAGAAATAAAACAACACGAAAAGGATAAGTACTCCGCTGAAATGTCTCGAAATGCCATAACCCCCATTACTCTGGATGTAACAGAATACCATCGTCTCTGAACATATCAAATATTTAAAATAACTTTATATTCTCATGAACACAATACACCTCTGACAATTCGAGTGGGAAACTGAAACGCGTAACACGGCAACGTTTATATACGAAAGGTGCGTCTGCATAATTCCATCACCACCCCAACCCAGGGGTCGGCAGTTTTGGCGGCTCGCGGTTAAACACAAAAATGCAGTAGTTCACTGGCATCACGTGCACCATTCTTCCACGCAGAGAAGCTACTTCCTCCCCACTTCAGATCTTCCATCTTTACCCCTCACTCTAATTCATCTTTTCCTTTCTATAACTACCTTTTATTCTATCCTTTCCTCCTTAATCCATTTCTTCCATCTCTTCTCTTCATTTTATCCGCTTCTTCTTTTCCTTCCCATGACGTTTTTCTTTTCTTCTCCCACCGTTATCTTTCTTCCTTTATTCCTTCCTTCCCTTCCACTATCCTGGTTATTTCCTTTCAAATTCATCTCTTTCCTTTCCTCCCAACTACATTTCTTCCTTCTTACCCTACCACTTTGCTACTTCATTTTTTCTTCCCACTTTCTTATTTAATCTGTCCTCATTTCATTATACGTTCGTCCTCCCCACTTTTTTATTCCCTCTTCATTTCCCACGTTCCTCTTTCTTCTTCCATTTCTACTTCCAACGCTGCTTCTTTCCTTCCCACACCCTCTCCTACTTCTTTCGCCATCCACTGCAATCAACTTGATGACCATCAGAGTGTAACATAAGAACCTGCCTGCAGTGAGTCTTTCGATCTTAGCGTTAATATTTCAACTTTCTTACGTAAAGCAAAAACTTTACGCTAATTAGACGCTACGTTCGCGCACAGTCATAAATAACTTAATTGCAATATAGTTTCCAGATCACAAAGCAAGATCTCCTCCGACCTGAAGATAAACGATGACGATGATAATTAAATCACAGCCCAATGACACCCGAAATCGCTCCTCAAAGCGCCTTAAGTGCTTTGGCTTAGCAAGTCTCCGGCGAATAATTCATGGACAAGTTTCATCTTAGGTGGGGACACCTTACCAACACACACGATATGCCTCACATCGTGCACTGCAAATAACAATCAACAAATCTGTGTCAGACACTTCAGGTTCTCATAGCGTTGAGAAAATTGCGTACTGTTGATACCTGGCGTAGAAGACCGTGAATCCATAGAAGAAACAAAACACACACAGAGTATTCATCTCATGTTCTTTTCTCCTTTCATTCACGCAATGTGAGACGCGAAGCCTCTGCGTTTTTAAATTATTGGTACATTTTTCTTTTATAGTGTACTAAATCACTTTGAAAGAGAAAATAAGGATTAATGGCACACGATTCCATAATTCGTTCTTCAGAATTACTCGCAGTTGCGTAATCCTCTTGGGCTGATTTCCGCTTTGTCTTCAATTCATGAAATACAAGACACGCGCGCACACATACCTTATAATAATGCAAGGTATATGGAAATATAACACGTTCTAAACAAAACTATCGATGATGAATCTGTGCGTACTACGAATTCTAATTACGCCCTCACCCCCAAACAGAAATCATTCGTCAGTTGACCAACACTATATGTATGCAAGCCCGTGTTACCATGGTCTGGATCGAAATTCGTCGCGTGCCTTACACCCCTGGTTAATAACCAGGATTACAAAATACATTTTTACTTTAGCAGGGTTGTAGTCCTAAACTTTGCATGATTCTGTATCATGTTCTTTTGATGCCAAACAGACAAAACGCTCCTTTTACAAACAATTGTATCTTGAACCCGCATTCTTCATGGAGCTTACGAGCTACAATCCACTCTCATGATAGCAACGTTCAGGGTAGCCAACTGTACAAAATTGTTCTTTGTTGAACCCGCATCCCGCGTGATACTGAAAGATTCTAAAGCGCCTTAATATCCGGAAGTTCTCAGTGCAATAATTACATTCATATATTTCGAGGCGGTAATAATTTACATTCATAGGAAAAGAAAGTTGTTGTTTCAAAATTTATAAACTATTCGGATACAAAGAAAAACAGTCTCCTATTTTATAAACTCAAAATGTACGAACTATCTTTACATACTACAAAATTAAAAATGTATCACTCTCGAAATTTGAAACAAATTACGCGAACTAGTTTTGAAAATATTTAGAAAACCAAAACTTCACGTTTCTTAATATTAACTCTTAGAATAAAGGAAATGCTTTCGGTTAAGTCCGAAATTAGTTACCTCTTGGAATGCCAAACAAAACTGGGCAACTGCAATTGGAGGAATTTTAAGGGATGAAAGCTGTTGTGTGTCAAACGTTAGGTTCACAGTCCCTCTATCCGTCTACACAAAAATTATTAATTATATTTTCCATGTTTATCAATAATCCACCACGTGTTTAGACCTTACGTAATCATCTTCAAGTGGTTTCTCATTAAGTGTTTGTAATTAATCGATATGATATGCTTACTTCACCATGTAACGGACTGTCTTAAGCAGCTTACATATTTTAGGACAGTGGACTTTGCAGGTCCAGTCACCAGTGGATTCTTCACTAATACTGAAACCATAATCAAGAATTGAGTTTGTACGTACAAACTCAATATTTAACAATTTATTAACTGTTGTTATATACAAAAAACTGCAATATTGGCACATAATCGGTATATATTGAGAAAACTCGTTATGCCTACAAACCATGCATAATGAACGATGAAGTATAAAAATGATAACAGAACACCTGGTAGTACCATTCTGATAATTACAATGGGTAATGGATTATGTTGATGACGTAGGAAGTTGATCACACTATCTGAACATTCATGGGGGTTCAACTGCGGGATAATTAAGGCGATGTCAAATAACAACAGGTTAAAGCAAGATTGATCCCAGTTAAGTATGGGATAGTGACGCAATAATAGAGACCAATGTGTCGCACTGAAAATGAACTCTATTATCTACCAGTTGCACTGTACCCTCAGATTTTCCGAAAAAAAAATTATAAAACGTGTTTATCATCTCTCTCCTGCGTGCTACAAGCCCCGCCCCTCTCATTTTCTACGACTTTTGTAATTGAAACCGGGTGGTTAAACAATGTATAAATTGATTTATCTGAATCACTCAGCGCCATGCCAATAAATCAGTCAGACGCTACGTGGATATAATTTTTGAGACTGTATCGATTATACCCAGTTACATGTCATCAGTTTTATTTCCGAAATTGGCGTAACTCTGGCTTGAAGCCAGATCACAGCTCCAGTCCCCACACATTTCCCGTCATATCCTGAAATGGAGACAGAAGTCAGCACTGTGAGCCATTTAGATACATTCCCACATTACGCAAAGACAATTTAATAAGTCTGCTTTATTCAAACGACTGTAACATAAGGCACTAACACCACTTACACTGTGACTGTTTTACCACTATTCATACACCATACCCAGGGAAAGTATTTACAAAAGAAAGTTTAAAAGTAAACGCAATTTAACTTATCAAATCTAAAACTTCTTGACGATGGTGAAGAGTCAATTGAATAAAAATTTCCTTGGATATTATCCATCGTCTAGTAAATATAAAACGTAAAACGACGTTTCGGAGATCTAGTGGGCCCAACTGTGTAGGAACCTGAAGACGGAGATAGAGTCCCATCTCCGAAACGTCGTTTTACGTTTTATATTTACTAGACGATGGATAATATCCAAGGAAATTTTTATTCAATTGGCAATTTAACTTTACAAAAATGTATGTTGTAGACACTTTAAAGATGGCAGATGAAAACAACACAAGCCTTTCCACATTTTCAAATAATGTTTCTGATTCATACACAACACCAAGGAACAGCGATCGGTAAACCAATTAATTGAAATTTACGACAGAAGAGATATCTACGCCAAAAAATGCATGAGCCATAGGAAACGATAAGCGGATCAGTAAATCATAATGATTCGCGCTGTGTCCAGCAGATGATAGACTAAGGAGAAAATATATCAGCGTAACCGGGACAACCGAACTATCAGCGTTGTTTAAACTGCGCCTGTAAGAAGCATCAAACATGGACCGAAATTGTACAACAAAGGCTTTAAGGCTCAACATAGGACATTTTGTTCCGATGGAAGAAGTAGACTGTTAGACCGTCAGACCAAAACATGTTTGCAAGGCAACTGAACGACATTACGGAAACGTACAATAAAATTCCCTTAAATCCCCGCGACCACAGTTTATGATCTGTGTGCTGCGAAGAAGTTTCAGAGCATGTCGACCTATTTCAATAGATTTTCTTTCCAAAGGCGAAGAGTTCGCCGACACTCCTAATGCTTGAAGCTCCATTTCATGTGAGCACTATCCCGTTACGTAAACCACCGAACGAACGAACTCAGCGGATGCTAAATCACACACATACACAAAATTCTGGAAGGGATCCAACGCACGGCAGCTTTGGTTTAAAGGGAAAGCATCCGAAAGGTTACTTAAATAGGAAAGCCAAAGTGAGAGACGAGGAAGCTGAAATGAACTGACGTAGGAGTCGTTCAAGCGAGAGAAAGTATGAGCTGGCGAGTGAAACTCAACGCTTCCGAGAATAAGAAACGCCCCGGCAAGCCACATCATATTTTCAGATTTCAAACCGACGTAAAATTAAAAACTTTCTGAACCCAACGGCAAGGCGGGGGTAAAAGCGCCCCCTCATAACAGTCAAAAGGTACCAAGAAACTCAACAGCAAAGAGAAAATTAGCGGGACCTACGCGTACATGACAGAATGTTATTAAAGTAATAGGTTCTGCACAAAATTCAACTGCCTCAGGAAAATGTCCAGCTGTGGGGTCTTGTGGACACCGCAATGTCCTTCTGTGATCCATAAAAGGCGTGGATGCAGCTGTGGTGGTAAGTAGCAGCAGCAGTAGTAATTTTGGCATTGCTGTGCGAGTGTTGTGGGGGAAGCAGGGGTTTAATAATACTTAATTTCTGCATTATCCGACTTCTAGATCAGAATTCATGACTGCCATCGATTTATTTTAAGGATAGTTGACCCTGCCTGCAAGCACCAAGGTACAGAGGCGTATAGGGTACCATTCCTCAATATTTTTAGTATCGCGAATAATTACTTGGGTTTTAGTGAAAAAACAATTAACAACCCAAAATCACGCCCTCTCAAAGACAGAATGAGTCAATCTTCTCGAGTTACTAACACAGGCGTACATGTCTGACACAAAGCTATCGTAACTTGCGACAATGTGAAATTCAATGTGATTATGGTGGCTGTTTGTTAACTGGGGCACGCTGGATGGTCTCTCCTACACGTTATCTCGTCTTCACAGTCAATGGCTAAACAGGTTAAACACTGGGAAATGCAAACTAATTACTCGCATCCTCTCCTTGTTCAGGATTTCACCCAAATATATGGAGCCTGTTTTAGGTGCAGTTAGAGGTTCGCCTCGCAGACAAACTTAGCAGCAAAATGCTCATTGTCCACTTGGCGCACAGCTTTCGACTCACCGATTCTTAGGATAATATTTATATTATAAATTATACGCATTATATAACATGCAACGATATAGGAAGATGTGCATCAAGTGGTGAGTAGCAAAGAATTTAATGACGTCGTGGCATGTCGTTAGGTCTATCACCTGAGGGGAGACGAAAACCCAAATATTTAATCTAAAAAGCGTCTCGTAAACCACGGAATTAGTAACGTACAACAATTTACGTCACAAAAAGTTCAATACCAGCATCTGACACAGTTCTGCTAATATCCAAATTATGTTAAATATTATTAAGGCCTCGCTTTGCGATTTGCATTACAAAATTTTGCACATTCCAACCTTTACGCTTGGCTCGTCACCCGAACGCAAAACTGCTTATACAAAATGCTACGAACAAAATCTTTCCATCATCCCCCATAAAATATGCTCCAATTCCCTGGAATCACTCAAACCAAAAGAAAAATATTAAGTGAATAATAATTATTTTTATTTTATTTAAGGGTTCATTGAGTATTTGAAGACAATACCCTAGAATAAGTTTTGTAGGACAAGATATTCGGAAACGGTCAAGATTATAAACCACGGTCCTCCAAAAGCATTTATCTTGAGCAACATCAGAGAGTGTGAGCTCCCTATGACGTCTAAAACCTAAATATGACGTCTTTCATGTTGGGGTTCACTTGAATACCATACCAGAGATGACGCAGGAGCATGGAGTGCAAAAGAGTATTACATTTTTCACTCGCTCTTTGTAGAGCACAGGACTTTTTATATGTTTATTTTAACTACAACAGCTTCTACCATAACCAATACCTTCTGGTTCATTGATCAAAGTGTAGCAGAGAGTACTCGTTACAGTTTTGCAAATGCAGGACTTTGCACGTAAACTAATTACACTTTCCTGCCCTGTACTATTAAAGTGCGATTACACTGGGCTTTTAACAAGGAGCGTCTACTTTCCTCTGAAGAGCTGAGTCTGATAATGAAATGTAGCTAATCGCCCGCGCACAGCCGGCAAAAAGCAAGCTGGAATGTTCACGTACGAGGATCGTAGTTAAAACTTTACACGTTGAAATTCTTGCATTAAATACCATTTTCTCTAGATTGCTTCGCCAAATTATAAAATGTAATTTCAAAAACTCTAACAATTGTGGCGCGTTATCTAGAATTTAACCTTTGTCCCCCCTAAATGGCAGGGAATTCCCCACTCAGCCTCCTAAAACACATAACCGCATTATATTTCCATATAAACTGCAATCTGTAGTCCGATTTCGACGAAAAACGTAATGTAACGACAAATTATTGTAAACCTTCCCAATTTAACAAAATTCGTCCAGAAGATGGCTGTCTTCTGGGTTGTTGCACAGCGTAGTCTGGTAGATGTTTACCGACGTTACAGAAGTCCTTGCTTCCTCCATCACCAGGGCGATCGCCCATACAGGCAGCCATCTTAATTTCTGCATGGAGCATAGATGATTACGTCGAATTAATTTTAGTTTAATTTTAATCAAACCGTGAAATCCGCAGAGATTTGCTTTTCATCCACTTTACTAAAATAAACTTGTAACTCTGTGCTGCTTTAAGCCACTATTGTTCAGCGCTCACTTCTGTCAAAAGTTTTAAAACACTAAATAAACTAAACTTTAATTTGAATCTGCAGTTAACCATGAAGGGCGTCTGCCCTCGCGCGACGCCCCACACCACAAACAACATTCAAATACATGTGTAATTAAAATAAGAACATCCGGCCATTTGATTTTATAGGTCGTAATTGTTATGGTTATGCCACTTTCAGCGTAACATTAATTTGTCAAGTGCTCTAAAACCCAGCTTCAGTTAAATTAATTGTGTTATCAAATCAGTGTTTTAATTAGGTGCTTTATCGTTTCAATATCAAATAAATTAAACAATTTTGTGTCCTGGTTTTCATATTTTATCAGAATGAAAATTAAAATTACACCCCCACACACACTAATATTAAACGCAAAACATGTCAGACATCAGTTTTTAAATCAAATATTCAACACGTGATGAGACGACTGTAAGAATTCTAGTACTCCAAGCCGACACGTAACAATAACTGCACAATGCAAGAAGCTACATTCGACGTCTTGGCTGCAGGACATGGATACGGATTTAAAAAATAAATCTGTCTGCCTGTGCCGGTAGTCGAACTCCGATAGTCCAGTTTAGAGCTTAGTGAAATAATTCAGTTCCTTCTTTGACAGAAAAGTAACACCGATCAATGACAGTTTCGTCAGTCACATTTGTTTAATCTTTTTTATTTTAAAATAAAGAAAGTTAAAGAACGCGGTCCCATCAATTCACAGAAGACAAACTGCCTGAAACACGCCTCACAGTTTCATTTCTTCTCAGTAGCACGCTGTGCCACTTTCAATGTTGCACGAATACAAAACGCTATTTCCTACCTGCGTCTCACAACGCCGTACCGCGTTGTTATTCTTGCCAGCGGCTCCACAGTTCGATACAGAGTTGCCAATCACCGAGCGAAGTTATTTTGTTCTGTTTATGTGTCCCCATATTTACCATGGAACGGATAAGGTTATAGTTTAGTCAGCCAAGTTCCATGGGGAGGGGGTCGGGGAGGAGAGGGGTGCACGATCGTTACAGCACACCATGGCGCTACAGATCAGGTTCCTGGGGGCCGTGAACTCCAATCTCGACAGCATTATCCTTGCCTTTGTAATATGTTTTCCACTGCTTTCACTATCCCTCTGTCAAAAGGCTACATTATCTCTGGCAGAATAAAAGAACGTTAAACCCACAATCAATTCGTGAAATATACAGCGTTCAGTTCTATTGTACATTTTCTATGAAGTATTTGCTTTAATTTTTCGCGCGCTTATACGAGAAAATAAGGGCGGTATTTCAAATGAATACGACGTATTTATCCCGCCACGTGACATATAGTTACCCGAACAAGAAATTATTCCTTTTAAATAGTTTCATGAGCGATGAATTTCAATATGAACACAGTTACACCGAAGTAACAGTTTCTTTTACGCATTATAAATCCAAAATGTGATCTAAGTATAGCACGAATTAAGCGGACGGATCAGTTTACCCATGCTCATAATAAAGGTGTGACGTAATGGGTCAACAATTTTAAGACGAACAGAACAAAATATAAACACTGGGCCGGGAAACTATGGACACAGATGACCTTAATCGAGAGAATTTTTTACGCAGACCGAAATTAACAAAATATGTGAGGACGAAACAGAGGTATATTCAAGCTACTGCCCCAGCAACTGATTGTAAGGTTTGAGAGAACCAGCTGTCAAGATCTCCAAATTCTGGATCAGGATTCGAAACCGCGACATCTTAAATTCGAAGCGGCATTGTAAACAACTTTTTTTGTGAATCAAGCTTTTTTTTTTGGGGGGGGGGCTGAAATGTTGCGTATATATTTTGTAAAAGGTTTATCCCCAACCTACAGAACCCTACATAATGCCGATAAGATTCTGTACATCAGAATTATAATTCTGACTTCAAAAGCAATCACGTGTCACAGCTTAAAAACGAAATTCCCCACGTGTCCGTGTAATACTCTCCCGATTTCCCACGTGACTATACAGCCAACGCCAAATTAGATGCTAGGCCGCTGCTCAAACCAGTTGAGAAAAATCTGCGAAGGTGCGATCATGGCGTATTCACGAGCAGAACACGTTTCCATTCTCAGAGATTAATTCTCATCGAAATCACTTGCCGCTGTTCGTGAACAATTTGGCAATGTGTATCCTGACAAGAAAGTACAAAAAATACCAAATACTAACAACATTTTAGGACACAGAACTATTTGTCTGTGACAAGTGCAGCTCGAGCGACAAAACACCTGAAAATATGGATGCGTCAATTTCAAGAAGAGCTTGAACTGCAACAGTGGAATATGACTGCAAGAAATCAATACGTGTCATACGTCTTGTGTGTGAAGGGGTTCACGTGTAGTAGTTAAGACTCACGTTTTAAATTGAACATCTTGTATAAAACTGATTGAAATTTCAGATTCAGCATTACATATCAGACTGAAAACAGTTGTTCGCTTTCCGTTTGGATTTCTGAGAAGTATCCAGAAAGAAGGCAAATTCACTCTACCAGAAGGCGGATGAAAATGCAAAGTCCGACGTTAAAAAATAAAAAATAAAACCCGCCAACAATAACTCCCTAGAGTCCAATTACGCCTTCATTGGGATTCGGCAAATGAAACAAAATTTGCTTAATCAACTTGCATTGAAACAGGTTCTACTAAAATGGGCCAACCTCCTACAAATTTCACAGCAATTAGGTTACTACCACCATACACAGGGACCCGTCTCCAGAGCGTAACATCCCATTCAATTAGTATGAAAGACACGATAAACTCAAACAAACAATTAAATTAAACAGCGCGGCCTCATGCCGTCTAACCAAATTCCTTTCCTTTAAGCGGTTATCCTAGTTCCGTGCCTTACACCTGTTACCACTAGCAGAAGGTTTAATAATCCTGGTTCCATTTCAGTTTGTAGGCGCCACGTGAGAGTTAACACAGCACAGAAACCTCGCAGACGTTTGCCTTACAGAGCCCTGCCCCTTGGTCCACGTCAGTAAGTTATAGGAAGGAGTAGTTAAAACAAAAGTAGGTTTTTTTGTGTGTGTGTTCTGTCTGACGACAGGTCCATATGAACAGGATCCTTCCATCCTTTTCTCGGACTGGGACCTGTTCATATACGTTCTTGGCAGATGATCCAGAAGGGGTTTGCCATTGCCTTCTTCTGTGTGTAAATGGAGTAATTGTTGGGATGCCACAGAG
>NW_019061348.1:79418-100564 GCF_000696155.1 Zootermopsis nevadensis
TGACGACAGGTCAGGTCCATATGAACAGGATCCTTCTTCCATCCTTTTCTCGGACTGGGATCTGTTCATATACGTTCTTGGCAGATGATCCAGGAGTGGTTTGCCATTGCCTTCTTCTGTGTGTGAATGGAGTAATTGTTGGGATGCCACGGAGAAACCGGGGAAGCCCCCGGAGGAAAACTCCGTGTTGCCTAGACCACGGCCTTGCCCAACACAAGTTATAAATTCGGGCACCGCCAGGAATCGAACCCGAGACCCCAGGATTACAAGGCCAGCGTTCTAACCGCTAGACCACCGTGGCTCTAGGAATTAATAAACAATTATAATATAAATAAAAAAATAAGAATCTGATATCTATTATCACGACAAGCAGATTAAATGGGATTTTTGGCGGCAACTCTTAACATACAAACACCCGATACCAACCAACAAACCCACAAACACTGCATTTTTGACAGCTCATCTATACTGACGTCTAGACCAGAGACAGTTACTTTAAAATTGCAGAACACTGTTATTCAAATCTACAAGGCAGTCCGCACTTGTTATTAGTCGCAACGTGCTAAATATGCGGCGACCGGAAGATTTATGCTTCTGCATACAAGACGCCGTTAATAAGGACGTTAAGGTACTCGCAGGACGCAGTGTATATTCCTGCCACGAGTGGAGCATTCATCTTACCTCCCCGACAAGTCTCAACGTAGAATAAATGGCTGAATAAGAAATGCTACTTAAAGCTCCTCTTCTCAACAATATGCGACGTTATCCTTAGAAACGTAAACAGAATTATCATGAGGGTTTCATTAAAGATTGAGTAGGTCTGTACCCTTACAAGGCTCAATTTATGAATTGGACAAATGGCAGAGGAGGGATAACATGTTAACTGAGGCATTTAATCCTCACCCTCACAGAAGTACTACCACGACAGATGAAATTGCCCTAAACAGAGTACAGCAGCGGCAAAGAAAATACGACGCAGCAAAACATAAATAAAATTATGTTTAAACAACCAACTACACATAAAATTCATGGCATTTTAACTGCATAACAGCTGTAACAACGCTCACAACGCGAATGCAGTACTGAATAAAATGAAAACGAAATTATGAATCGTAAGTAGATAAAGATTAGTAAGGAGGAAATAGTTTCAATCAAAGTGAAAAAAAGCTGTAAAACATTCGTACCTAAGATTAAGCAACAATTTAATGGAGAAATATGCGTAAATGTGAAGTTTCATAACTTACACTCTAGAACAAATAACATTACTGAGACAAAATCGAGAATTATCTGATGATCGGACACTGAAGGCGTGTTTTGGAATTGAAAAATTAACACAGGAGTTTTGTGAGAATGCCCGAAAGAAAAAGGTAACTTGAAAAAAAGAAGGCGTAGATGGCAGAATAATATTAGTATAAATCTGAAAGATGATACGTATAAGGTGGACAGGATAAAAGGTTGAGAATGAGGTTCAGTGACGGATCTTATCAGCATGGTACTCATAAATAAATAATGATTCATTTATCAGCTAAGCGACTATAAGCTTCTGTAGGAGTTGCACTAGTAGACGGTAGCTTCGCTCGCCTTAATTACATCAGCATCCCGTTTTACTACAGCTTAAAATGTGTTTAGGAGCTGTCAGGAGGAAATTTTAAAGCACTAGACGTTGCTTAATTGCCTTCAAGGGTGCTCAAGAAAACGAAAAATCTGCAATTTATGGACCCTAATAATCGCGACGGCACAGACCACCCCATCTTATCCGATCTAGTACCTTCACTTGGGGTGTGGGTTTACGTAACGCTTTTGAGGACTATGTTTACCTGTCAGGAATAAAGCATGTAGACTAGAAATAGTTATATTAGGTATTAGATACAGCTGCTGGAACATTCAAAGAGCTTGCCATATTCAGCCCCATGTGGCCTTTTTGTGTCCCAAAATAAGAAAATTCTTCAAAATGCCCAATGTTTTATCACTTGAAGACACTCAGAGCAATGTGACAGCAATACCGAACATTTATCAGAAAACGATTCCCGGTAATGTTTGCGGGCGCAGCAAGGATAGCAGAGCCGCTGTAACGCGTGTAAAAAACCAGAAAAAGTGCACGTGATAGAACTCAGCAAAGTTTAGTAACATTATTTTACATTTTTATTACCACAAGGACATTAAGAGCAGACTGAATTCGGAGAATGCTTGCTTCTGCGCTCTTCAGAATTTTCTGTCTCTCTGTCTGCTGCATTGAAACGTAAAGACCAAAATACAAAAATAATTTTCCCTATTCCTCCGCATGGGTGTAAAACCTAATCCCTTAGGCGAAGGAAAGAACAAAGATTGAGGCTGTTCGAGGAATGTGTTCTTAACAGAATACTTCAATCAAAGAGGGAATAAATAACAGGACGGTGAATAAAACTGCATAATGCGCTCCAAAATATGTATTCTGTACCAAATATTATTAACATTATGATCAAATAAAGGACGATGAGATGGCAGGGACATGGCGGAAATGAGAAATACGTATGAAATTCTGCTTGGAAACCCTCAAGGTGAGGAGACTACTGGGAAGACCTAGGCGTAGATGGAAGTACACTAAAATTAACCTTACGGAAACCGGCTTAGGTGTTTGGATTAATCTAAAACCGACTATCCTTACTGAGATTTCTGTGGTTTTCCTCAGTCCCTCCAGGACAATTTAGGGATAACACAATTAACTTACACTTCATTATTCAATATTATCCCCCAATTCAACCCCACAGGCTCAACTACTGAAAACGTCGTTAAATAACAAGAAACGTCAATGAAGACAAGGCTATTATGAACATTCGATTCTGTTTAGCGATGTCACATTTCGAAAGACGACAATCGCTTCAGCACAAAGAACGTCCAGAAACACTTCACAGCTTCCTATTAAAGTGGATTTATAGTGCTATCGTATGGAAGTGAGTACAGCGATCAGTACGTTGGTCGATTAATCGGCATGGGAGTTGAATTCTGAGCGAGACGATTCAACATCTGCAGGAGGTCTGTAATTAATGTCGCGGTAAAAACTGGACCAGTGTTTGTGATCACTCCGGCAACGCACACCATGAAGTTCACGGATAACGTAGAACTAACACGGCGATTCATTAGAAGTAGAAGCAAATAGCAGGTGTAGGGTCTATCAGCTGTCTCACTAATTCAGTCCTTCTGTCAACGGATAGCAGGACCAGAAACTTTACGTGATTACTTTTGCCTGCGTTCATTATAATTTGTTCTGTCCATGAAGTGCACAGAATTAAAACTCAATCCGGCGACCACGTAACTATACGTTCATCCGCTTGTTTTATCCCCGAAAGTACTGAAAGAATTTCCATTTAATGTTATTTTCGCTGTTTGTAACAAAAGCTGTCAGTTGACTTCAATTTTGTTTCGCAGTCATCTAACATAAACCCTACTGTACGTGACGCTCAAATCGAACTTCAAACTCATTTATTTACTCAAAAAAAGAACTCGTCGTACAAAAACGATGGCTCGTAAAATTTCTCCTTCTCAGACATTTCCTTGACAGTTATGCCTGGCTGAAATTCAGTACGTACAGCCAGAAAAGCCGGTCCATCCTTGTACCCTATCGGATGTGAAATTATTACGTTTTTGGGCTGCCGAAGTAACGAACGCCGCATTGCTGGTCTTTCGTAGTTCCTTTGGTTCACAAAGTACGGAGGAGTGTGAACGTAAGTGCGTCAGAATGCCATCGACTGTGTCCAAATTAAAAGGTAAAAAATATTTTCAGTTGTACTGACAGACAGACTTCGTCTTCCCCATTTGAGGTGACGCAGCCTAATCAAGCAGTTATTTTGCCTTCTGTATACTAAACGCGCTTTATTTTGAGAGTTGCCTTGTCCGCTGACACTCGATCTGTCCAACCGCGTCAAGACTGCGCAAGTAGCTGTTTAATGACTTAAGAAAACATCGACAGAGAAACTCGTTTTTATTACCGATTACAGATAGGCAGTTCAAACTTTTCTATCAATGCGAGAACCGTAAAATCGAGGAAATACGGAACACCATACGAACAGCAACGACTAAAATCTTTGTGCCAACTAGTTCTCCATCCCTTCTGCAATTTTTTTCAAAATCAGACACCACGTAAATAACACAATTCACAAGAAAGGCATGAAGACGTCTATTATTCGGGGCGTGTATAAAACGAAACTGCCCCGTCTCTGAAACATCCACCAGTACGACAGATTCGGGGTAACCGGGAGTGTTCTTTGTCCACTGATTCGAAAGATAAGGCCCCTTAAGGGAACAATTGATTGCAAACGTCGTCGCAACAAATCGGATAGGTACTTTACAACACCGTGGGTCCAGCGTGGAACTGAACTGCCCTGCTGCTACCACAAAATGAAGCACAAGGCGATTCCGTACAAAAAGTACCACAGGAACAGGGATTAGTATTACAAAGGGATGCACAGCAGATAACTCAGCTGGAAGATGCGGACTTAGAAGATGTCTGTTAACAGATTACGTATCACTTTACAACAAATTAACAAGCTCAAAAGCTGATCACAGGTTGAGTCTACGTGTGGTAATATGACCTGCAATTGTCAGGTCTGTGTAGACGTAAGAACAGATATATTCGAGAACTAGCTAACTATCCAGCACTCTTGAACATCACAGCCTGCAAATGGACACAAACTTCAGCCAGTTCCAAAAACCTCCCATCCTTCTTGTTTCCCCAACTGATTTCCCCAACAGATTTCACCATCAAAATTCTGTATGTACTTCAAGTTTACCCCAATCCTAGTCGCATGCCCCGCACACCACAACCTCCTAGATATTATTACCTACCCACATTATGCAGCTGCTTACAAAATATACTCATCCATATGTGTATGACAGAGTAAACAAGTAAAACCTCTTATGACTTTGAAAAATACGACGCTGACACACGAAACAAAAGAAGAAAATAAGAAAAACTATTTAAATGGTCAACAACCCTTCAAATCGGTGTAAAGTAAGAAATTATTAAGTATATCCAACTGACGTGGCAAAATCATAAAACAGCGGTTACTAACATGTCAAAAACATATGTAAATCAGTCATAAGTAATCAAGGATATGAATAGATATGCAGATACAATAAATATGTCAATTTTAACATCAGCAACAGAAATAATCCACATAATTTGGCACGGTTCGCCACGGTGGTCTAGCGGTCAGAACACTAGCCTTGTAAGCCTGGGGTCCCGGGTTCAATTCCCGGTGGTGCTCAAATTTATAACTTGTGTTGGGCAAGGCCGTGGTCTAGGCATCACGGAGTTTTCCTCCAGGGGCTTCCCCGGTTTCTCCGTGGCATCCCAACAATTACTCCACTCACACACAGAAGAAGGCAATGGCAAACCACTTCTGATCATCTGTGCCAAGAATGTATATATGTATGAGCAGGTCCCTGACAACCTGAAGAGGTTGGAAGGATCCTGTTCATAATATATGGACCTGTCGTCAGACAGAACACTACAAATAAAAAAAAATTGGCACAATGTCTTAAAACAGAACTGCAAAAATGCTTCTTGTTACAAACACACAAAGAGATGTTTGATTAACTATGTGATACGTATCACAATACCTTGTAAACGAAACGGAAGTTGCGCTCAATTTGTAACGCCCCAAATACTCACATAAAGCGTCAGAGCAAAATCCAAAATAATAAATAAAATCATAACACG
This sequence comes from Zootermopsis nevadensis, assembly GCF_000696155.1. The sequence continues at coordinate 85,117 of NW_019061348.1, forward strand.
CGAGACCGATTTCGAAATCACGTACAGGCATAAACGAAAGCTTGTGGATGGGAGCTAGTAACAGTCACTAAGAAGTGAGGCAAACTTTTGTAGGGCCATGTATGTTCTCTGTTAACAGGTTGCAAGACACGGAACTAAACAATGGCTGAAAGAACATTCACTACATTGTTCGCTTTAACTCGGCAAAAACAAAGACCGGTCGCTACGGCGATGTAGCCACTGCCCTGACATGGATTTGGAAGCAGAAACAACACATAACACATACAGGCCTACCAAGTATGTTCAAATTTTATCAAAGCTTAAACCAGCGTCGTGAATGTACATATCTAAAAGCTATTCTGATACTAATTACAAATTTTTTGTTACAGAAAAAGATAATTTTAATTTATATAAGACGTAATGTTAAAAGAATTAAAAAAATAGCGTATATAAACAACATGGGCCTTCCCTCATTTGATCCTGGTTGCTTTTAAATGTCTTTTGTTGGTGACTGTACTGCAATACGTGTAAAATGGCTGTACCATTGATAAGACGCAACACAGAGAAACAACGACCTAAAAACCTAAGGGCGTGGAAAATAGTTCCGTGTGAGAACTGCAAGAACCAGAGAATATTTTACGAAATTATAAAACCATTCAAATGAGAGGAGCGTACCTTTATAAAACGGTTAACATGCAAAGCACACATTAACGGGCAAATGTCCCCACCAGTGAATCAACATTATCACTTTAAACACAGGAAGCTTGCGTGATTTTAATGTAACATGGCTAGTGTAAAATCACGCGCCACGGAATTTATGACTGTGAAATGGTAACAGAAGGCAACCCACAGTCACAGGTGCTAAAGCAATCTACACGTACTGGTCTCCCGTAAAACTTTTGTGGCTGACCATGGAACATCGAATTTACCTTCGATTCAACTCGTTTAGCCCGTATTTGTTTTCTAATATCTGATCAAGTAACTGACCTAAGTGTTATTTTAATCACATACTGGTAACTTTATGGGCATGGAAATGTGTATCACTGCCAGCAAGTTGCTAACGGAATGGGCACTATTACGTTAAGCCTCAGAACAGAGACAGAACATATAGAACTTCCTAACAGCCCCACGGCGAACTGTGGTGGATACAGCGAGAAGGAACGGTAGTTTAACAAGATGATTCCTTTGCTAACACACAATGTGGATAGACAGTGGGGAGGGGGGAGAGAGATAAGCGATGTTAACGTCAATATTGTTCTTAGAACGAATGGTAAGTAAGACCTGTAAGGGAACGGGGATTACAGCCCCACAAAACAGCAAATTTGTGGAGTAGGCGTACAGACAACGTGGAACTTCCTAACATCAACCCACGACGTCTACCACAATTAACTTAATTCGTAATCCGCGGTGTATTCATATCAGAAAGGGAAGAACACGCGGAACTGAAGCGTTTGACGAGAAATAACAACGGACTAGAGGAAGTCTGGTCATATTCTGGGGTTGTGTGGAAGTGTGTGGAAAATGGAACAATTAGCACAACGAGGAATTTCAAAATTATAACTCTTCAGTTGATACAGAGTGATAAAATCGATAATGAAATGGTAGGTGCATGCAGCATAAGAAATACATACAAAGGTTCGTCACTTTAGTTGGAAATCTTTAAGGTAACAAAGCATAAGACCACCCAGAAGAGGACGGATAATATTAAAATGTACCTCGGAAGAAATAGAGTGTAGGGCAGGCGGCAAGCAACTGGACTCTACTGACTGGGACAGGTCCAGTGTAGGGTATTGTGAACGTGGTATTGAAGACGAGAAATTTCTTCGCCACATTAACAAATACCAGCCTCTCAAGACGGCCTTCGCTCAAAGATAAAATCACAAAATTTACCGTTTGAAAACAATTGAAAACCAATTTTTCATATTCAAATTAAAAGGCGAGGGGGGTTACCTCGATCTACACGGTTTCCTAAAAAGAAACTACAGTGTAAATTGGGGTACGTCGAAATTCAAATCTACACAAAACTGAATAATCATCGCACTTTATAACCAACTCTTACGCGTATAAAAGTGTGGTGCGCTGCTGGTACAGCTTCGTGTGACTTCGTAACCACATCAAAGCCGCCCCTTTCAGAAACTCTGCAGATCTCCACTCCATAATTAGTATGGAAACGAATGTAGACAAAAAGCTAAACAAATCCTTATTAATAACTGTTAACTGATAAAGTTGGTATCTTAAGAAGTTAATGACGATGGCGAAAGTGCAGAGTAGTTTCAAAGCACTGGGAAACACCCTGTAATACATCGACATGCAACACACAGATGAGAATCTTGCAGCATATACTGCAGGGAACTTGTTACGGGTAGTCACAATCCCCTTACATTCCCCGGAGAACAAGGAATCACGTTTTCAAGCGACTCACTATGAAACAGATCCAAGTAATTTCGACTTACTTCCTAAAAGCTTCTTTTCATTTCTCATGAGGATCCCTTTTCATGCACATACAAAGACAACAGAAAAGAAAAAAAATATGGAATCAGTACAATACTAGGGCTCATTTATGCCGTAGTTCAATAGGTACAATACCAAACATTATCTTTGATCTTGAGATACTTCCTTCCAACTCCATCCTCATAACTCATCTCCAAAGATCCGTCTTACTAACGCAACAGGAGACGAAGCGTAAACACCATTACCGAAGTTCGCCACTGGACACAACCCTTCTTGGGAAGCTGACAGTCGGTCAGTTGTTCAAGAAATTTCTGACCTTAATGGAAGCCGAAGGTTCAGTTCTGTGTTCACAAAAACCTACCACCGGTACGGTACACTGGAAGGAAGACATCTGCGCGCCTGAGATACGTCACGTTAAGATGCGAATTAAAGTTTGAAAGAACGGGGAGCATGTATTTCATCCCTATTAAGTACAAACATTTTAATTTTACCTGAATTTCATTTGTAACCGGTATCACTTTTGACAAACCCGTTTATAGTAGACGCCAGTCTTTCCGTATCTACAATCAACTGCCTCCAAGCTTCTGTTATTAATCCGTTAGCACTTTAATGTCGCTCAACTTAAATCAAGGATTGGATAATGAGATTTGTGGATTTGAAAGTTTAAAATGTGGGTTGTAATATCGTGTAGTCTTGTAGGTGGTTACCGACAGTTCAGACGAATGTATCGCCTACAATTTCATTACAGTCTTTCACCCTGACGATGGAAAGCGTCACAAACCACAACTGGCAAATACTTCTGCATAAGTTTTTGTACAGCTGATACGCACACATATATGAAGTGGATTATAGCTCTGAAAACAGAATATATGGCTCCAGGACACACGAAAGAACTTCACAGCCATTTTTTAAGCAGACGGAGCTTTCTTAAGTAACACAAATGAACTGCCCAACAGATATTAATGAAAATCCTAAGTGAATAAATCTTTCCGCACAAAAAATGGTTACGTCGTGCGCAATAAAAAACGAGTTTAAATCAAATCTGTTCAGCAGTCAGAAAAGAAAATTTTGCAACACCCGGTATAAGGGGCGGCCGATGACAGAATCGGGTGCGAAGACTTGTTTCAGACGGGAACAGTTCATCTCTGCCCTGGGCGGAGGGCCGGCACCAGCTCGTGTGCATGATGGATGCGCTTAGTGATATGCTGGAATAACAAGTCGTAACACTGTCCTGTCTCTGGCTATGACACAGAAACAAATCGCAACATGTCACCTGACTCACCTCGACCAACAGTAACTATGAAATTCGTCGACTGACACAAGAAACTGCTGTTTCCACAAACCACTGGTACCTAAATTTCGGGGGCGGTAGGAGAAAAGTAAAAATTAATGTCAAATTCACGTAAAATATATAATTTTTAGCTGTTTAATTGTCTCTTCAATAAACATCCGTCAAAAGTATTTAATCCGGAAATAAAAGTAAATCAGTTAGAACTTATCATTTCTCGCCATCATCGTCAAACAAAGACCACCAAACAGCATCCCTGGATGCCTTTAAAAGATTATTTTTAACAACGAAGCGGCTGATTCATATGAAACAGTCTTCTTATCATAAATGTCAATCTCTCAGTTACTCGTCTAATCTTGATCTGTGGATACGGAGCTGACAAAGAAAAAACGCTTTTTTCAAATCACTGGAGACCGCATCAAACGCTTCCGAGATTTGGCAACAGTTTCTGCCATTTTTTCAAGAAAATTGTCTTTCATGGGGAAAGCTACACAGAGTTTGCATTGACGATGCCCAAGCGAGGCTTGGCTCCCGCTCTGGATTCACGACAACGATGAAAGACAATGAAACCAACTATAACTGGAATTCACTGCGTCATCCAAATTTTAGGTTATTTTATGAAGCTTTCTCGGCTTTATAGGTCAGACTATACAGAACAAAAAGAGGATACGCTAATGGATTCGAACTAAAGACCAGGGAAAAAAGAAACACGCTCATGACCAAAATTAAGATATTATCCCAGAATTTGTATGGGTGGGCTGAGAAAAATCAGCGTAAAAACACGGGGCATGCTCGGGGGGTTAAATCCGATTATCGTACCTGAAGAATATAAAACAATTTTGTTGAAAAATATTCAGGAGTACGAAGACAACTGCTTCTGGGTTCTTGTGCCGCGTTGCTTAGTACAAGCTCACCGACATTTCAGGTGCATGTTGTATACATCGTCAGCATTCACTTCTGAAACGTCGGCAAATTCTTTACTGGTAAACTTAATTTAATTGTAATACGCGATGCTTTATTAATTAATTTAAAATAGACTACCAACTGTTCCACAGTGAAATGGACTTACTAACAACAACGCGAAAATCCATCTCCTGTTAGTCTGACCTCTGTGTGTTATATAAATCTGTCGTTTAAGTGGTATATTTGCGTTACTTCTATTTGTCTTACTAATCTAACACATACAAAAGGCAGTGTATGTATATTTTCCACGAGAGGTTAAACCAGCAAGTCCTAATCAACTGGCGGGTACCGCGTGTACTACTGCGGTCTCGTCTTTTGTGTTAGCGCTGGCGTTAAAGGCTTAATGTTATAATTAAACTGTACCAAATCTGTAAAGTTTCATGCCTGTAATTTCGCTTTGCTTTGTGTTGGAAAATGCAAATATTCTCAGTGATAAAGGCGGCTGTCGACGGTAGCTCTCTATTCTGGAACCTCACTACACTGCTGGAGAATAATGTACACAGTGCACTGATGCAAAAGAATTTCGTATGTACAGGCAGGCTATAATAGACCTTATTGGTTCTGTGCGTATGTAACAGAACACACAAGAGATAGGTATAAGACGAAGAGGCTATCATAAATTATTTCAAAAACAAAATATTCAGCTAACTGCATATTTAATTGTGAAATAATTTAGTTAGTGATTCAGAATTTCCAAATGTTGTTTCTAGAGCACATTTATGTGCATATATGAGTAAAACCAACACATTGTTTACCGTGTCAGATCAGGAGTAATTCCATTTATTTTTCAACTGAATTATTATTTATTTACTGTTCTGTCCATATGAACAGGATCCTTCCATCCTTTTCTCGGACTGGGACTGTTCATATACGTTCTTGGTAGATGATCCAGAAGTGGTTTGCCATTGCCTTCGTCTGTGTGTGAATGGAGTAATTGTTGGGATGCCACGGAGGAAAACTCCGTGTTGCCTAGACCACGGCCATGCCCAACACAAGTTATAAATTCGACAATCTTTTATATAAACTCCAAATATAAAATTTATTCGAAATTGATCAAGTTCTATCGGAGGTTAAACATTCTTGGCAGGCTGACGGGCGGATGTACACGCCCAGTCTTTGATGTTTGTGTTCAATACACATACCACTGACACTTCCGATATAGTTGTAAATAATGACAACGCAAGTCAGTCTTGTAATCCGTAGTCTGTGGATGTGTGGTCAAATCTAATGTATCGTCGTCTTCCTGTTTCACATATTAAACAACTTAAAGAAGAAGTAACAGACACATGTAGATGTTGTGGACTAGTTACAAAACAAAAACTACTACAATGTAAAAGAAAATCACTACGAACTCCAAACATGTTACAGCATGTGGCAGATAATTTGCTTTTAACTCTCTTTGCTTCACCGTAAATTCACCTGCTTGATACATGACATGATATTCATAGCAGATATTGTATTAAATTCTGGACGGACTGAAAACGCAGATGGACTGAACTGCCGTGTACAACAGATACAGGACAATCAGCACTATAATAAATACGACGGGCAAATGCTGTCACATGCTATACGCCACATCCTCCCCTCGCCCCTCAAGTGCCGATGTACTCGAGAGTACATTTAGCCACGTAACATGGTCATGACACACTAGAACAAGCAACAGCTAGTGCTACAGGTTAAAGCAGGGAGCAATTTACAGCAAGCGCTACCAACTGACCTACAAATGCTGGGATCGTAAAATCAAAACCAATGGGAATACTGGCATTGTCCGAACGTGGAGTTCAGCCAATGCACGGCCTTCAGTAGCTGAGAAACGACCTTCTATTGCCTTAATCTGCGTCAAGTCAGACTTCCAGACTGACTGTTCGCACAATAAACTAATTCCAATATTTCAATGTATTTTTAATAACATTCATATAGTGAGGCCTATGCTGTAGCAATGTGAGCGTATGTGAAAGTCCGTCAGTGCTTAAACTAAGAGGGAAATGTGCCAGTATCGTACGTCATTTTAAGTGTTGTAGAGGTAGTTACATACATAATGGACTCCAGTTTAAATGAACTCTGTGACATTGAAACTACATTAATTCTGGATCATTTACATGGCAGAAACTAACTTGGTGATTACCTTTCGCCTTGCAGCAACGTTACAGATGTAAATCTTGATAATACCTAGACGCACAAAAACTATTCAAAAGAAAACACAGCTCTCCATCTGCTACGCGTCTCACTCAGCAAACACACAAGATGGCTACACAAGCATGAACTACAAGTTCCTTAATCCAACAGGAGAGTTCTCTAATCAGCAGCGCCAATTCGGCGGGGGGTGGAATTATGAACAGGGGCGATTATAGGCAGCTCCCTCACTACAGCAGGTTAAAAACATAACCGTCCACGCCATAAACATTACTTCCCAGAGGGTTTACGTAGTATATTCGTTTTCCTTCTATCTTAAATCTAGTGACGCAGGCAAGGCGCAAGCTTTCTTTGTTTAAACAAGAACCTTCACTAGCATCTAGCAGAGTTTCTGAATTCTCATGCTAATCAGAACGCATTTTCAGCCAAAAATTAACATAAATACGAAAACGAACCTACTTTGAAATGAGTACATGAAATGCTGCATTGTGAATGATACAGAACGGGAAGTAATTCAAGTTGTCAGACAGAGGAGAATTTTATACAGTCGCACAACTAGTTTCGAATATTAAAGTTTAAACTGTATTACCAAAAAGCAGCGAAAATAAATGCCTTTGCAGATGCGCAAACTTTATGTGGGAATGAAAAGTATGCAGATGGACAACGAATACATTTGCAGAATAAAGACAAGGCCTTTGTTCATTTCTTTCGCCTCGTCTATATTATTTTCTAGGAATCTTAAGCATTTACGGCCTGATGAAGTATTTAATATCGAGACTGTTCTGGTATTCATGAATTATTCAGCTGTACTCTCTCGTTCTGTAGCCAACTTGACTCAATCGATGGCAGAACTGTTCGGGTATGCAGCTCTTCTTGTGACCTCAGAGTGATTAGCTAGCTGCATCGAGCAAAGTCCCTTTTGAGAATATCGCCGGAAAAAACCTCCGCCTTTTATGGAAACTAAACGTTCGTTGCTGTATTCACAAAGGTTGAAAGAGTGAATCCAGTCCATAATCTCACAACCCATGTCTTTCGTATCCATTTTAATATTATCTTTCCACTTTCGTGTCTCCAAAATAGTCTCTCCACTCATAGTAATATTGTTTTTTATTTGTAATGTTCTGTCTGACGACAGGTCCATATGAACAGGATCCTTCCATCCTTTTCTCGGACTGGGACCTGTTCATATACGTTCTTGGCAGATGATCCAGAAGTGGTTTGCCATTGCCTTCTTCTGTGTGTGAATGGAGTAATTGTTGGGATGCCACGGAGGAAAACTCCGTGTTGCCTAGACCACGGCAAAAGTGTCGAACTCTAAATATCTCAGAAGAAGAAACAAAATTACAATAGCAAAGACGTTACGGGAATATTTAACGCACTGAATAGCTTTCCACAGTTCAGTTAAACGCCTTGGAACCAATTACATAATAAGGACCTTTACAGTTAGCACAGTTCGTCGGATATTACCAGGGACATAAAATTAAGGATGAGAAGGGCAGGACACGTAGAAAACACGAGAAATGAAAAATTCATACAAAATTTTTGTCGCAGTCTCAACGGACGAGATGTCTTGAGACGCGTACGAGTAGATAAGAAGATAATATTAAAAAGGCAATTAAATGGAATAATATGGTTCAGGATATGATCAAATAAACACGATTATAAAACTTCCTGCTCCATAAAAGTAGGGTAATTTCTTTTTGATCAGAGACTATCAGCTTGTTAAGAATAATTTTACTTTATAAAGGTATGGCTGAAAAAATGTGTAATTTTAAAGTTGTTGTAGCTGCTGTAAAAGTCATTTGACAATGATGAAAACGATTAATGAAGACAGCACAGCGACATGTTGGTCCTGATCAAGACTCAAACAGGATGGCTCCATAATAAAAATCAAACGCGTTGTCATCTTCGTGAGGGCTACTCTAAAGCATTCTGTGCAACAACAAAATAAGCAGAATTAATGACGCTTCTGCGCGTGGTATAAAATGTCGAAGCCAATTATTAACGTCACGCTACAAACAAGACGCGTGTCCCAATATATTGGCCGAACCCTTTTACTACAAATTCATCCCTAACCATCAACTCCTGACGCGAGCATGGTTAGATTCACCCTCACCCTTCATTCCCGTTTGAGAAAAAAACGGGTTTAACCTCGAGCTAGGCTCACTAATTACGTTTTGCAAAATGCACATGCTCCAAATGAACGAACGACGTCTCCCTCATCACTCCCAGCATTCAAAGGATCTAAAGGAATTAATAACAGCAAAGGACCGTGCTGTTGGCCTGGTCGCTAAGACACTGGGATCTGGGTTCGAATACCTCTCAAGGCATGGATGCTTCACCTCGGTTGTGTTGTGATGCCCTCTGCAGGTAGAGACCTTCGTCAAAGAAGTCCTATCAAATGCTTAAACAGCTTAAGAATACTCCTATATCTGAGGATGACAAGGTCTTCCAAGGACTGTAGGGTCATGCAATATATAAATAAATAGTAAAGGGAAATGCTCTTAAGAACACCCGATATCAGGATGACGATAAAATCAAGGAGGATTTGTTCGGTGGAGCACGGATGGAAGAGATGGCGTAAAAGGAACGACGATAATATTAAAATGAATTTTATGAAAATAGAACGGGGGTGAGTTCAGTGAATTCAAGTGGCACAGGATAAGTACCGGTGGCGGACTTTTTGGACACGGTTCCACGTTATACAACTGTGCTACTGACAGCGTCACTAAATAAAACACAGATAAATAAATAAATAGATAAACAGAGTTCGCAAGTTTCGGGTTGCATCACAAACAGAGTAATTCGTAGACTGAAACTGACTGTTAGATTCTTAAGGATTCTTCTCCACGGAGTTAATAGTCGTAACGATCACTTGCAGTTTGACTACGTTCCTGGAAAACGTGATGTTAACTGTGCAGGTGTTTCCACAAGAATGAACTAAAGTAACTGAGAAGCTACTGCCAATCAAATGGCCCACAAACAAATTCTTAACACGAGAAAAATATAACACAATTTAACGAGGGAAACAATAATAAATAAATAAGGAGTTGATACAATTTCAATAATCTAACACGCTATACACATTAATTTTATGTAATCTACCGAATGTACATCTAATAATCACAGAAGACACAATGGGTTAATTGTAGTATATATATTCATATCTGGTATGAGCGGGATAGCTCAGTCAGTATAGTGACTAGATACGGGCTGAACGGCCGGGGTTCGATCCCCGACGGGAGCAGAGGATTTTTCCTCTAGCCTCTGCGTCCAGACCGGCTCTGGGGCCCACCCAGCCTCATCTACAATGGGTGCCGGGGTCCTTTCCTGGGGGTAAAGCCGGCCGGGGCGTGATACTTACCACACACCCCCATCTAGTGCCGAGGTCAAGGAAGAGAGAAGCTATACCTCCACTCACCCCAAACGCCTACATGGCGTATAGTGGAACAAACTTTACTTTTTATTCATATCTGGTAGAAGTTCACCAACCTTCATCATCAGTGCATTGGTAAACGTCTACCAAACTTCACGGTGCTACAATCCAGAAGAAAGCCATCTTCGTACATTTCCACCCTACTGGTTGAAGATGTCATCACAGATCACCACGAAAACTAAAGACCTGTGTGTCTGGATACGACTGAAATGCCCCTAAATAAAAGGTCACTAAAAGCATATTGACTGCCGTATGACAGTTCTTCTGATGGCCAGTAGGAGTCAGAGCGTATAACAGAGGTCTCTGAAGCTACTTACACGCTAAGGAGCTGTAGCAAGGCTGAAATCACAGCCTAAGTCCCATTTGACACCACAAGATTGATTATGGGTTTGCTATTGATGTGTGGGTTATAACGATGAATTTTATAGACCAGGGAGCGCAAAGCCATTTACTGGGGAGACAATCTGTGAATCTGCTGGATTACATGCTCTGACTTCTAACGACCATCATTTTAACAGGAGTGGAGATGGCGTGAAGACAAAATTACTATGTAAAACGCGTGAAGGGACAGAACTGTAAACTGTCGCTGAAGGGTTTAAAGAGATGATCTCGTGAGAAGTAAATACCAGACGAAATCCCACTAACCCTTTAAAACCCAGTGGTAATCATACAAACCAACCGCTTTAACAATCAATAACTCTGAAACTTGTATTTATGGTTTTCGCATCATTCTCACTGTAGAAAGGCCTGCAACTTGTATTTATGATTTTCGCATCATTCTCACTGTAGAAAGGGATTAATTCCTCAAAATAATTAACCAAGAGATCTTATTATTGTGTTTTCTTTGAGGTATGTACTGTACTTTCTTAATATTAATTGGACGATCTTTGGCTTAAGTCACATTCCAGGCTGTTCGTGTGAAAAAGAAACATACTTAAAGCAATTCGTTTCACGTCCAAAGAATACAAATCTGTTATATCACATCTTTAAAAGTTTCAATTAAACTACGGGCAAGTACAAGTTAAGCCTCGCGTTTAAATACCGGACTCCTCGTTAGTAGTCAGAACGCATCCAGAAGGTTCTGTGACCGCACTTCATCAAGGTTTTCCGTGTTTTTTCTCGGTCCTAGGCTAAATTCTGAGTTGGTAAACAAATTCCACTTTGAACTGCGACCTTCTCATAAAGCTCTCGCAATATTAATAACAGAATTCCACCCCGTAATATTAACGTCAAAATGTCACCTAATACCGCCCTCTCAAGGTTAATATAAACTTTAAAATTTGTAACTGAACGACGCTGCTCAACTCCTTTCCTTCCTGCAAGTTTCGTCTCTCTATCTTTCTCACTTCAAACGTCCTACCTTAAACAGAAGGACGAGCGAGCCTTGCCTGGGAACCTTCACAGTTTAAAATTTGTTTTCCCGTTAAACATAGCGTCTGTCACTACTCCCTACTTCCTCTTATCAACTTCATTCGGCTTCAGAAGTTTAAAATAATAGACAAGGGTGGAAGTGTGTTCAAATTTGTGGAGAACAGACTTTCCAGTACCTCAGTCAGTGAAGCTTTTAGGTGTGAATTGGATAGCACGGATTCGATTCCTGGCAGTGACAGGGACTTCTCTCTTCGCAGCCAGACCGACGCTGAGGCACACTAGACCTCTTTCACAACTATTATCGGCGGTTCTATCCCTCGAATATGTTAATCACAAGGGTAATGAAAAATTGTAAATAGATCAGGCCTCATTCGGGTTGAAATAAAACGAAGTCGGGCTTCGGTCGGGTACAGGTAACATATTTCGCGATAAACTTCAGGCTCCGGCTAGAAAAATCCAAATGGTTCAGATAAAATTCTAAAATTGTGACCCATGCAGACATGTTATCTCCTCCAACCCCACACATCGGCTAACCATCCCCCAACACGTGTAAATGTAACGGTCAACGAAGCTCTAAGATATCTTGCGACAAGCATAAAAGATGAAAAAACATTACACAAATACCAAATAAAAATTAACTACCTTTCATTCGAACAAACGACTCTCAACAAATCAAGATTTCATTTGCGAATAAACTGAATAGGGCTATGACCAGCAAAGCAAATTGGTTTTGTTGAAGACGTCACGAGACTTTATATGCAAAACACAGCAATTTCATTAATTATCTCGTATACAATAGAAGTTCGTCACAACATCCCACCTGCTACTTCAGTACAAGTAGAAGTTGTGCCTCGTGTGCAGACAAGCTGCAGAAATAATGAGTACAAGGTTTACTGTCAGCCACACCTCCCCTACAGCTTCACAGCTGCCAACAACAACGACACTTCACTGCCAACATAACCATAATAAACTTGAATTGTTTTAATAAGCACTCAATCACCAACTAAAACCGAGGTGAAAGTTCTTACACTTCGCTTTTAATTCGAACAAAATGGTTCATGGGGGGGGGGGGATGCTACAGAATGGTAAGAACTGCACCATTACAGCTCGCGATTTTATAAGAAACAAATCTATTTACATTCACTGTGAACTTCACAAATCATCTAAGGCCGATTTTAATAACATTATGCTCTTATACATTTTCATACCAACTGCATACTCATAGACGGTTTCCCACCAAAAATGCATTATGCATTCCTTGTCTCCGTCAAAGAAATAACATTTATATTAAAACGTGTAACCATTTATCCATATGACCTGTATAAATCAGGCATCGGGGGAGTCAGTCCAGTATTTCACAGGTAAGCAATTTATCTCTGTAACAGAGACTCAGTGAGCTCCCTTTGAGGTGAGAAATAAGTTCTTAGATTGCATTTGTAATAACCTCGTCTTCAACCAAGGTCAGAATTAATATCAAAATTCAAAATTGTGTACGAATACACTATGGACCTGCCCAACTTCTCTCACTGTTCCATTTTTCATCCGTCTGCCTTTTCCACTTCTGAACGCCTTACCTTCTCTTCAACCTACGTTTACCAGGACGAACGAGCACTGTCTGTGAACCTTCATAGCCGTAAATCTCTGTTCTCCTCCCCCGTTAAACTTTGTGTCCCTGACTACTCACCTACTTTATCTTCTCCCTCTCTTTTATTAAATTTGAAACGGATAAATGTTTTCGTGAAGAATTCCTTAATTAGTTTACACCACAGACAATGTAAAATGTTAAACACATTCCCATAACGAATATATAATTGGCACAAATATTTACAGAATCGTAAATTGTGAAAATATTATAAGAAATGAGGACAGGTAAGAATTCTGCCACATCTAGTGGAAGAAGTTGGCGTTTCGGTAAGCAATCTCGTCCCAAGTGGATCGAATAAAATTGGTTATGAAAGCGGTGTATGGTCTTGTCGTGACAAACACGCGCAGAACTCTCCAAAGGAGTGGTGAATAAGGCGTAGAACCACAGGACGGAAAGCGAAGTCAAATTCTGAAATGACAGAAACTTCGCATGATTAACCAAACGCATACGCATATCGTGTCAGCTCTTAAACGCCTATCCGCTTTAGCAATCGATAATTTTGTATTTTGCCCACCGAGTGTATTTATGGGTTTCGTATGATTCTCGGAACAGACTCTGTTTCCCTAAACAAAATTAACCAACTGATCTTTGTAATGGAGGAACATTGTGTTTTATTTGATTTACGGACTGAAAAGTTAAATATTATATACATTCTCAGACTTCAAAGGGTTAATCACGACTGTCTGGCAGAGAGAAACAGCGAACATCGCAATTGAACCTCGAATGTCCTGATTGAGATTTGTCGAGTTGTTCTCCCCCTAAGCAATTATTGGCATAGAACTGTAATAAAACAGGCGTCCAGACACTGATTTGGCTTCTTACTGCGAGGACCATGGTTCAAATAAAGTCAAGTTGGACGAAGTGGAAATGGAGCTGATTTAATTTCTTAATCATCAATCCACCACTGCTTCACAGTCCATCACTGCCCCGTCTGGTGTGCGACAGTCCTTTGTCAACCCTCGCCCAGGTACAAAGTTACGGACTTCACCTTTGACCCGGCACTTGGTTGATCTCACAGTGACGACAACATAATAACACAGCCTTCGAAACTCATAGTTAACGGACATCATAAATTTTTCAACTGAAAACTCATCAAAATTTCAATGGATCGATCATTTACATAATTTCATATGAGCGAGATTCGATTTCGGCTGTGAAACGACGGTGTTTCAACAGGATAGTTTATGTGTCGTGCAGTAAAACAATGCATGATAATACGAAATGACACAGGACTCAGGCAAATGTGCACAAATCCGTCAGGATTACCTGCACCTGGCTCCGAACAAAAACCGGGTGAGTTACCTAACGAATGACAGTCAGATGTCAACACTGTGCCCCCAACATGTAACATTTTTCTGATCTCAAAGGGAGCCCATCTTGTAAAAGTTTCAACTCATTCTTTTCTAATCGCTGATAAGTACACGGGATGAAGCATTGTCATAAGACCACCCACTTGAAAACGTAATCTTACATAAACAATATTTGTGAACTTTGGTGACATCAACAAACAAGACAAATGAGTTTCTAGTGCTTCTTGGGGAAAAAACTTACAGAAGAGCTTTGCAGCAGATTGTGAAAATGTCCACCGCCTTCTGGAAGACAAGCATAAATAATCCTTTTATTGCATTTCGTGCCACTGGGAATTCTTCCTGTGTCAACAGCCTGTTCAGAACTATTTCACTTCCTCCTCTACGAACCTTGAACTGTAGTGTGACCAGGCCTCAGGGTCAAACACACAACCAAAATATCCCAATAATGCCCCTCATACGAGGTGCGATCGGAAAGTTTCAAGACTGCGCCTATAAAAACCCGTACACTTATCTCAGGTATTAAATTCATCCATCACCCTCGAAGTAGTTCCACTGGGAGTGAACACAACGATCCCAGCGCCGCTGCCAAGCCTGGAAGCATCCCTGGAAATCTTTCTTTGTCAGCCTGTCAAGCACCATCTGCGATTCTGCCTGAATCTCTTCTATCGTCTCAAATCTCCTTCCCTTTAGCTGAATTTTCATCTTGGGGAAGAGGAAGAAGTCACACGGAGCTAAATCCGACGAATAAGGAGGGTGCGGGATGACGGCCATAGTGTTTGAGGCCAAAAACTACCGAACTTTGAGGGCGGTGTGCGCTGGCGCGTTGTCATGATGCAGCAGCCAGTTGTGGTTGCGCCACTTTGACGGCCGCT
>NW_019061348.1:100994-115556 GCF_000696155.1 Zootermopsis nevadensis
ACTACATCCGGTTCGCCCTCAATTGACACAGTCTTGAAACTTTCCGATCGCACCTCGTATATCTAGTCCCCTCGTACTTAATCATAAAAATTAAACAAAGTAATTAGTCACACGCAACACTGAAACATCTCTACTTTTAATACTATAACTTACATATTAAACAGCAAGAAAGCGGTACGCGGCCCAGTTTCTGAAAACCACTGCAATGCGCTTCAGACTAACAGCCAACCTAACCAAGCAATTAAGTTACTGGCTGCCTTGCTAAGGATTCAAGAAACCAACTTACGTTAAATAACGTCTATAGTTGACTCTGAGGCGTTAAATAGGAACATGAACATAACATCCTGTATGATCACGTCAGGTGGTATCCTAAACTGAAGCTTAGTGATCCACGGGTAATGAGATATCAGGGTGCTCTGGACTCTGAACCACGATTTCATCGTAATTTGCCGCCATTACTACACTACAAGACCAGAACATAGACCCAATACGAACTGCCGTCGTTATAGTAACATGCAATCGAGCGTAAACGGTTCGTGAACAGAATTTCAGTATCGATAAAAGTCAACGATAGCAATAAAGGTTCTGCCAAGCATACAAATACGAAACCACAGAGGCCTAAAAGCGCAATAAAAATCCTTCATAACGTGTTCTCTTCGCTCAAAGTTCTTCTGCCTCTGATTTAGAAAAACTGGCTGCATAAAGAATGAGGCCAATATGAAACATAAGTTGCATCAGTATTTCCCCGGAGAACTGTAACAAACTCCATGCAGCAAAGACCGTCTTCAGAAGCAGTCGCCCAACCAGTCAAGAAATTCCCCAGTGTTTTAAGGAACGCAAAGATTCACTGGACCCTATCCTAACCCAGATGAATCCATTAGACATCCACCCATCCTATGTCTTCAAATCTATTTTATTATTACCTTACATCTATGCCTCGGTCTCGTCAGTAGATCTCTTCTACTCAAATTTGTTCTGCATTTTCCACCGCCCCCCATACGCCTCACACGGTCCGCCCATCTCATCAGCCATGATTCCATCACCTTAATCATATTTTATGAATAACACAAATTATAAAGTTCCACATTTTGTAACTTTTTGTATCCTTATCATGACTATTACTCTATCTTAGGCCCAAATATTACCCTCAGCAATATTCTCAAACATACTAAATCCATGTTCTTCACTTAAGGATACAGACCAGGTTTAAAGTACAAAGTCTGTTAAAAACAGGACATAAGATGAATATCAGGATGCATCAAATGCCTCTCATTCAGTAACCGACGCTGACCCTAGGAAAAAGTCTATTCGGAACTGTAAATACATTTATATGATCTATAACACATCGTCCAATATTTGTATAAAAATATATATTAGACATATACCCCATTTGCCTAGTGTATTCGTAATGCCATTCCACAAATTATATTTTCTAAATTTAACACAGTTTAATTTTAATATAAATTATGACACAAGCAAAATTGTGTTTAAATCACCGAAAACTTATTCTTTTCCCAAATCGAATACGAGTGTCGTAAGAAGCACATAATTAAACATTCCAACAATTACATGAAATCTTATTACTACACGAAATGCCAGCTCATTGATTCAAAGTGAGTGCCTTGATTTCGAGAGTCCTGAGATAGTAAATGCTATTTATAAAGCCATAACTGCAGTCTAACTAATGACCATGGAAAATAAGTGAAAATAGAGAATAAAATACAGACGCAAGAATATAAAATTACTTTTTTACAAGCTAAATAATGTTGCCGGTTGACGAAATTGACGAGACTAACTAACTAACTAACAAACGCTGATGGTCCTTGGGACAGGTCCTGATCTGTTGTCCCACAATTTTCTTCCTTTTCAATGTACGTAATCATTCTATAAAGTCGACTAACGCTAATGATATCTACATTTAATACAGCGTTATTAAATGCCTAAGGAGAAAAACACGATTAACGTCATGATAAAGGTGAACTCTGAATCTTGCGGTTCCAAACCGGGGACAGTTGCGAATCGCAGAAGTGACGACCGGCGCAAAGGGTCTCCGTCTTCGCTTTCCTCTGCTCTGTTAGGTTCCGATTTAACGACGGTATAAGAAGGTAGACACAGGAGACAGGCGCTGTCTAGTGACACTCAACGAAGAGAAATTACTTCTCTCCCCTTCCGCAGAAAAGAAAACGAGAGACAGAGGTTATTTAGGATTCTCCTCGTTCTCAGCGGAACATACGAGAAACTGTGTAAGAAGGTGCCCTGCTAACAAGAGGCCTTCAACGTCCACCCACTTGTTGCAGATTTGTCGCGAGGTGGGAACACACACTGCTCTCGAAGAGATAAAACATATGCATCTCGAGAAGTCGATATATCATACGCGCACGCACATAGGAAACTAAGCAAATGTCGCAAAGTAGAAGTGAATATATAAAGACGACTTTCGTCACACGCGGTTTCACTATCCGCGGTTTTCTTTCAGTATCATGAAGAGAATCAGTATCTTATCCCTGGTCACGTTTGAAGCTGTCGCGCAGACCCAGTGAGTTGCGCGCGCAGTTTCGATGACTCCGGGTACTACAAATTAAGGTCTCTCATGGTGGCCAGTTACGTTTCGTGTTTCTGCGTTTCCGATATTGCCCTACGCTGCGATTTTCAGAAACGCAACCCCCGTGCACAACGAAACTTCAAAATAACTCTGCTTTTGTAATGCACTGTACATACCAACCCCTTTTTCCCTTACAGTCTGCCTAATTTGTATTGAAACACCGAGTGCGCAGTGAAATCAGTGCGGCGATGGGACAGCCTGCGAGCACGTTCCACAAACTGTTCAATTAGCATCAAGCATGTTGCTGATGACATAAATCACCAGCTGTTTCTAATGGCCAATGAAACAACGTGACTACAGTAACCGACAAATCGATTAAACGACTGCATAACGACAACTAGTCGAGCACACAACACAACCGACCAACATGATTTTGTAACATGGTACTTAACAGAGTATAATCAGCAAAGTTGAAGCTGGTGATGGGAAAAAGGAAGGATACAAATTTGTTAAGTGACATATTTCAACGCTCTCGATTACTCAATAATACTGGTGAAGAAATGCTCACTTTTTATAAACTGGTTTTACTAAACAGGGCACAGTGGTCATGAACATGCAGTTTTCTTTGTTATCAAATAGTTTTTATTTGTATTAAAATATATTTACTTAAGCCCCCAAATCACCTATTAATAAGTTTGCAAGATTCTCGTTACTTAACTGAGATTAACTCAGAATCATCAATAATACATCATCGATTCACATTACGGTTGCAAATACAAAAGACAAACATATAAAAAGAAAATTTTACTTGGAATGCACGAAAAAACACAGTAATCTCACATTATGGGTGTCAATATAACACCACCCAGAAAAAATAAGAATGTGGGGGGAAAGTCGCTATTCTGACTCGAAATTCGTTAACTATTACTATTTTATTCCAAATTGTAACTTGTAAAACTTTCAGGTTCCAGTCTGCAACGAGTACTTCAGACTTAATGTAAAAAGTTAGTTTTCAATCATGTTACGAAAACCTTGTTACTTAGGACACCAAAGAAGTACAAGAAAGACTTTCGTGAGGAATCTTCTTTACGATGGCCCGAAGTGGTGTATTTTAAACTTGAAGGTTACTTATACAGTTTATCATTGGTTAATTTAAGACAATCGAACGCCGAGAACGGTATATTACCACAGGCCTCATCTCTGAACAATGTAGATCATAGGTTATCTACGAGGTGCGATCGGAAAGTTTCAAGACTGTGTCAATAGAGGGCGAACCGGATGTAGTACGAGCTTCTGCCGCTAGGGTATGCGGCCTACATTCATAGTGAATCAGTGTGCCAGCCGGCATCATCGAATTAGCATTTGTTTCTTAGTTACGGGCGTTTTGGTAGTGCATTACACCGACCCTCCTGCGATTTCCTAATGGCGTGTGCATCAAATTTTGCCAAAGACTCGCCAAAACGGCTACGGATTTAGCTCCGTGTGACTTCTTCCTCTTCCCAAAGATGAAAATTCAGCTAAAGGGAAGGAGATTTGAGACGATAGAAGAGATTCAGGCAGAATCGCAGATGGTGCTTGACAGGCTGACAAAGAAAGATTTCCAGGCTTGGCAGCGGCGCTGGGATCGTTGTGGTCACTCCCAGGGGAACTACTTCGAGGGTGATGGATGAATTTAATACCTGAGATAAGTGTACGGGTTTTCATAGGCGCAGTCTTGAAACTTTCCGATCGCACCTCGTATATGTCCCGACTAGTAGTCGGAATATTTAGGGTTGAATCTCAATCAGAATACCAGCTATTTGCAATGAGATTTTTCGTAGTTTTTCCCTGCTTTCAAATTAACCACAGCGGCTTTCAACAGCAGCACTTCCAATTTATTAATAACAATCGTACTACAAATGAATGGCAAATTATACAAACATGGTTAAAGAAGAAAAAACCGGCTACTCTTAATTCAACTACAAAGCACACCTATTGAAAATGTTTCACGCATAATTAGAGATCAACAATAAATTTATATCAATGTTTTCCCTTAAATAGGAATAACTGATAAAAGGCTGAAAGAACAAATGGACTTAATGCAGAAGGGGGAAAAAGGGTTTGTATTCATAGAACTGAATCCATTTCACCCTGCATTCAGACTTCACTGTTTATCGGGATTAAAGCGAAAATAAAAGCAGACAAGAACGACAGAACTTGAATAACCATGGACTACAATATAATTATAAATTATATTTACAATTTCGAAATTTTTCTTTCAAATATCATAGTTGACTACACAACTGCGAGTGTCCAGGAAGTTTCGTAGGTTCTTTTGCTGTGTAGTTTCGCGAAAGAAAATTAGCGATAATTCGGCAAAAGATCCGAACAAAATTTGAACTAAATCCACCTCATCTAGTGAATATTACGAGCATTCTACAGCGCCCGCTTCTTTGTGTAGAAATGTTTTTCACGGATCATAGATCATGGCTGAACAGCATTATAGAAATGGAATAATAAACCGACATGTTGATACCTCCGTGCCATGATTGAAGTCACACCTAAATAAAATCACGACTGCCTCATTACATATCCTTTCCACCTCACCATTTATTAATCGTCATATTACTCCACACTTTTCAATCTGATCTACTGACAGCGTCGTTAAAAATCCACAAGCAAGAATACAAACGCTTATCCAAAATAAAACCTTTGACTGTAGGCATTAATGACATAAAACTTTAATTTCTGTAGGGAGTCTTCATTATTGAAAATAAACTTTCAAGAGTGAAAGCATTTCAATGTATACTTATAAATTACATTACAAACTATTAAAGATTTTCTATACGTCGCGTGCATTTACTTACTGTAGACAGCTTTGGTTTATTTAAATTTAAAATTGTAAAGACCACTTAGGATCATTCCCCACACTTAAGTGACAAAAACTGCTAACGTCTGTCTTTAAATCCTTCAACTTTAATTGATATCAACAGCTATTATGTCTTAAGTACATTTATAAAAGAGTAATGGTATTTACCGTCCTCCTGAAGTGGAACAGTGGTTAAACCACAAACCATTCAGAGGTTCCGTTAATAATTCCGCATCTGGACTTATATATAGAGAAAACAGTCACACAGGAATCCAGGACGCATATTCGCATGGAACTGGTAGCACAATGAAGGAACGCCAAATATTTGATAATGAATAAGCTAAGACGGAGGTACTCAAGAGTGTTTGCTGCTAAGAGAACGGCAGAAGCTATTATGAATATTTTATTCACAATCACTGAACTTCAATGTTAATCACATTCACATGCAAGATGGCAGTTAAAAGTACTAAAGCTATACAGGTAACCAGAAAATTCGAACACATAATGCTGACACATTGAATGGTCGTGTATATACATATTCTCGGGACGTCCTGTACATACGTAAATTACTGCAATTAAAATCAATGTATTCTAAAACTCAGTTTCTAACAAGTGATCATTCCAAGGTAAGTTTATTTTTAAAACATATAGTACTTTGCTTCAAACATAACAATCACAAACCCACTTAATTATCCACAAGGTATTTAAATTTATATTAAAATATTTCTAGGTAAAGATTTTATTTGCACTTCTTGTCTAAGCCAGACCCTAGTAGGTTAACTTATTACACTGTGTAAACATTACAAAGTGACCTTTACAAAATCATCAAATTCAAATTAATGTTTTATCTTAAATAATTCCGACAAGATAACGTGTGGACTAAAACAAAGAAAAAATTAGTAACCAGATAAAACAAAAGAATGTAATGTATATCGCTGATTGATGCTAAGAATATTCACATCACATCGAAGTTAAGATGCCATGGAAATAACACGAGTACTGTTCACGCTGTCGTAGATCTGGTTTCATTAGACCAAGACTAATTGAGGCAGCTTTAGAGCAGACAGAATGTGGAATAGGTTTGTTCACAAATCACTCTGCAGTTCAGAATTCAGCAAGCACACAATTTCCACAACAGCGCCCCCTCCCCCCAAATAAGGAAACCACGGCACCTGTCAAGCTTTTGTCTGACTCCTGACTCCAGCACAAACCTCGCTACAAAACACCGCCGTTAAACACAGACATACGTAATCCCATTCTAAATTAATTAACACATTAGTAATTTTATAACCCGAAAGTTTTAACGAATTATGTGACTTTTCGATTAACCTGTATTTTGTACGCATTTCCCATCTACCCAATAGGAGCTGATCTGCCAAGCTCGTCGTGACGTAATCTTGTCAGTTCTTCTGGTACTTATTTATTTTAAAATATTTGTGTCCAAGATTGCCATGGAAACAAAATAAAATAATTCATTCATTTCATTCGAAAAGATTCCGTTTGGGGACGGCAAAGACATCCAGGCAACTACGGCGGATGATAGAACATCTAGAATTGTATAGCAACATTATCTTTCTTTCCTTTCAGAGAAGAAATTTGTGGAAGAAAAAGGTCGGAAGTCATCTTACTCGGAAATGGGACAGACAACGTAGGTACTTCAGGAAACAGAGAGATAAATACAAAGTAGAAAATTTCCGAAAAATACGCTGTTTATGACAAAGGTTCTTAAGGCTAAACTTCGTTAAAGTTTTTAGGAATATCGAAACTGCAACTGACGAAGTATGAAGACCGAACTAATCCTCTCTTAAGAGAAATCGAATGATCGATATCTCTCAAACACAGCCTACCACTGGACAAGGTGGCGACTCGGGTAGCAAGAAATGCAAATGAGGCTATGGCGGCACCTATGGTGGAGTATCGCGGAGTCCGGAGTCTGAAGATCCGTTTGGTGTCAGTGCGTTTGCCAGGAATCTGGCTACAGTCGCCGTGAAGACGTCTTAACACTTAATTTACTTTTAAAAATTATATAAATTCTGTACTTTCAATGCGATTTGCGAAGATAATGCTGGAAACGTTTTATTACTGTTCAGCAGAACATTAATTTCCGTGACGCTAGTTCTAACAAGAAAAGAGACCTTGATAATACACCAAATTGCTTACTTAATTTATTATTGTCAGTATCAAATATTTCTAAAATTGCTATCTTTTCAAACATCTCTACCTAGCGTTCTTCCTTTAATGTACAAGACCAAGGTACTCATCCATACAAAATAAGAGGAAACTTTTTTATATATAGGCTCGTCCTTATCGTCATAATTCTGTACTCTTTCCTCATCCCCTCATATGTGCTACATGCACTACCCATCTCACCCTTCTTTCATTTAATCACCCTATAATAACTACAGGACAGTAAAATTCCCCCAGATCCTTGTCATTTCATTCCTCTTAGGTCGAAATATTTCCCTTGAGACCTGTTCACCTTCTCCAAGGCACATAAATTTGTGACCGTCTCACTTCAATGTGCCAGACAAACATTCAGTCATTTACAAAACAACATCTAAATTACAGTTTTCTATATTTTAATCTTTAAACTTTTACGCAGTAGATACAATTTACGATTAAGTCCTGCTATACTGTCGGGACGTACAAGAAAGAGGGAGTTTCCCTTCACGAGGCTGATCTATTTCTTCAGCGCGAAGCAATAACTAAGTTACGTTAAGCTACGCTACAACCTTCCCACCACCATCAAGAAAGCCAGCGTTATGTCTGACAGATGAAGGAAGAAGGGATGGAATATTGCATCGCTTGCCTCTGCCATCCATCACTCGGCTTCGTGTGCCCTGCCAGAAGCCGAAGCCACATTACCATGGCCACACAATCGCTCACCCACTTCTTCAGATGTATCACGGTCCGCGGTATCCCATTTAATAAAGTTAGCTCCATACATTTCAATGAACGAGTCTAATGGCTTGGCTTGTCCGTCAGTATATGCTAGCTTCTCGGCTGTCTGCTGGGTTGTTGCGCCGTACCTAGTAGAAACTAACCGACGTTTCAGTGGTGCTTACACTTCCATCATGCCCACTTTTGAATTCTTCCCTTTATTACTGTAAAATTCGAACCAAGGCTTTATGAATTCTTGTTTTAAATATTATTATATAATCCGTGTCGTATGGGCAAACAGACGCAAGTAAAATATAATACATACGAAGATCGACGTCGTACCATCAACGACTTGTGCGACATTGTTGGGATAGGCTATGGAACCTGTCAGCTGATTCTAAAGGAAGAACTCCACATGCGACGCATCCTGTCTGAGGACCAGAAGCAGAATCGACTTCTCGTTTGTCAGGAGCTCAAAGATCTTTCAAGAACCGACCCCAACTTCCTTTCTAAGCTCCGTGTGACTTCTTCCTCTTCCCAAAGATGAAAATTCAGCTAAAGGGAAGGAGATTTGAGACGATAGAAGAGATTCAGGCAGAATCGCAGATGGTGCTTGACAGGCTGACAAAGAAAGATTTCCAGGGATGCTTCCAGGCTTGGCAGCGGCGCTGGGATCGTTGTGTTCACTCCCAGGGGAACTACTTCGAGGGTGATGGATGAATTTAATTCCTGAGATAAGTGTACGGGTTTTTATACGCGCAGTCTGGAAACCTTTAGATCGCACCTCGTAATATTACTAACAGTGCATATCAGCACAATCCTGAGTGGCAGCAACAAAACGTTCTAAAACCGGTTTCAAAATCACGTCAGGAAGAACAATTAATATTAATTTACTTTGGAAAAAACAAAAATGAAATATAGCCGTTAAAAAGTAATTTGTAACGACGAAGTAAATTTAAATGTGCATTCAGAGATCAGGTCCATGCAGGCAGCCACAGTGGCACTGATGTCCACGGCGTGAGTCTTGACCGTGTTTTCCTTTGTTCTCCTGTCCTGTGTGTGCAGACGACGTGCGAACGTCAGACTCCTCGGCCCAGAAAACAGTTACCAAACCGAACATAAAAGACAGCACAGGTTTTCGAAAGCAACGAGCAAATAAAAAAGCTCCATGCAGGCGAGTCCTTATAGATAAGCTAATAGTGGTTTTGCTGGCCAAGTAATTTACTATATTTTTACTAAACCCGAAGGTCTATTACCGTAATCAGAGGCGCCATACAATGGAAACTGTCCTTAGCTACAGTCCACGTTCTTGCTTCCTATTTACCTAAGATCCATTTAATATTATCTTCCCATCTATGTCTAGGTCGCCTGTTTCATCTCTCACCTAAAGATCTTTCGACTAAAATATTGTATGAATTTTTCATAACCCTATGATTGAAACTTTTCCTAGCTACCCCTTAATATGCAATGTCTACACACTGACCTGATTCTTAGGAACATAAAATAAAAATGACACGTCACATGAGTATACTTATGCAATTACGAGTAAATAAAGACAGGTTCACTTCTAGGCAAGCATATTACGTTAATATAGTAAATGACACAACGTAATAAGATCTTAATATGTAAAGTATGATAAAACCAATATTCGTAAGTCACTCGAGACTTTGTTAAATATTTGCATCATCAGGCAAAGTTATTTACCGAGGGCAAAATCGGATACAATGACGCAGTCCAGTCAGAACACGGAAACACAAACACAAAAAAAGGAAACGAGCTTATAAAATTAATGCTGGTCGTTAATTTCGTTATACAGCCCCGATGCATCGGCGCTGCTAACAGACATCAGCGCAGAAACAGCCACGAGCTAATCCACTCCGAATGTTCCATACTGCGAGTATCATATTTTGCGGGAAAACAAAAAGAGAACTGCCTAATAAAAACAGCGCGTACGCAGTAACAAGACTAGTGTGGAGACGCTGAAAAGCTTCATTTGTCACGTGCAGATGAGACATTATAACTCTACCCCATACCAGACATCACGAGTAAAAATCAAAAAGTAACACAAATACTATCGGAGAATGGACTGAAGTACATCATGTAGACAAAACAGGACACTGCATATCACATTTGGTTTCTGTACATCCATATACCAAATTTTTGGTTTATTTAGATCAGGGATTCTTAACGAGCCCAGTATATTTTCCTGTAGTCCAGTGTCAATTTTAAAAAAAATCAAACAAACCTTACTCATTAACACAAATTCCCAATACATCTGAAACGTCATAAGAGGAAGAATGAAACCCAACATATTAAGATTACTCAAAGCAGTGTCAATAACTTAATAATGAGTGATTTTGTTACAGGCAATGAAAGAAAATATGGATCTATAAATGGCTGTCTTCTGGTCTGTAGTGCGCG
The DNA here is from genome assembly GCF_000696155.1 of Zootermopsis nevadensis. The sequence continues at coordinate 111,686 of NW_019061348.1, forward strand.
TAGTCTAATAGAAGTTTACCACCGTTTCACAGGCACCTGCTGCCTCCATCATCCGGCGAACGATCGCCCTGATGTCTAGAATACATCACAACGAATCAGAAGACAGCCACCTTCGTGCTTGCCGCCGTGAGAACCCTAAATCTTACATGTGTGAACCTGTTTACAACGGAAAGTTACAAACATTTTTAGCAAACTGCGAAGTATAGCTATCAAAACGTTTAGTGTATTCGCTTGATCCTTTGAAACCGATGTTCGTGTAAATAGTACTTAAGAATCCAGTCCGTACCGCGAAGAAAACACCACACCTTACCATTACAAATATCAACGAGTTAATGCTGTATAAGTAAATAATTGCTTGTTAGAGTGAGAATCATATAAAAGCCCGCAAATACAAAACGCAGACTTGCTGATTTTTACAGCAGGTGGCACATATATATATATATATATATACCACTGTGATTTAACGGGTTAAACCATCCAGTCCTCCAAGCTGATAACTAAGGGTAAAGCCCAGATATAATACCGCATTTACAAAACTCTTTTTGAATGAAACTGTTTTGGCATTTCTACTTTCCTGCTTTCACGAATAGTTTTACGGAACATTGGGTATTATTTCTTCCAGTCAAACCGCATTTCATGGTTTTGTACGATACGCGTTTTCCCTTTGCCCACGCGTGTCACAAGACCTTCAGGAGGCCACTCACAAACGCAGTCTTCCGCTCCACCTGCGGGGGTAATGCCACAGCTGCGTATGCAGCCCTACATCAGCGGTGAAGTGAGGGACTTCCCCGTCTTAGATTAAACGAACAGCTTCGACGTATCCAAACGAGAGACGACCGATAAAAAATTCCACTCATAAACCGTGCTGAAAACAATGTGATCAGCGGCATAAAACCTTATGAGTAATCTATAACTAACACACTGGTTCATTCAATTGAGCGAATAATCACATAATTTACAAGCATTTGAAAAAAGGCGCTCACTTATCATAATGGCCTAGCAGCGCCCTGACAAGCAAGGAAACAAACTTTTCATTCTCCATAATACAATCTAGCTATGTTTAAGTTACGTACAGCAGCTGTTGTCAGTTCAGTTTCGCAGCTAATTTGTTATAATAAAAAATCACATGAAAGATTGTAAGAGTTTGGAGAAATGATGCTGGAAAGAATATCTGGACCTAAAAGGAGGAAGTAACAGGAGGATGGAGAAAACTGCATGATGAGACGTTTCATAATTCTTCCAATTCACCAAATATTACGGCAATAAAATCAAAACGCTTGAATGAAATGGGTAAAACATGCAGCACGCATCTAACACTGAAAACGCCAAGGGATAAGGCCACTTTGGAGACCAATGTGTAGATGAGGGGATAATATTAAAATGAATCTTAAATAAACAGAATGTGAGGGGGTGAACTGGATTCAAGTACCTCAAGATAAGGTCAGATGCGGGTTCTTGTAAACACGGTAATAAGACGGCGTTAAATTACAGCGCGAAATCGAGCACGTGTTTCACAAAAATGACACTGCTCCAAGCTGTTAGTTAAATAACAAAAAAAGAAAAATGTATTGAATTTACTATAGAAATTTTCCATTATCTATGTGACAGAGTTCCTGAAAAGAAACCATATTCAGATGAACTCCACATTGTCAGTAAAATTGGGTCCTTTATTCTAAAAGTTTCTTCATTTTCCTACAGCCTGAAGAGGATGTAACGCTATTGGTAACTGTGATTTGTTTCACATTTACTTCCTTTGACCAGGTAGGCATGAAAGAAATTCAATAAACGCACAGACAAAATATAATAACGAAAACAATATTGAGAATCTTCCGACAGTAACTATGAAACTCTTCACATATGAAACAACTGTGACGCAGTGTAAGTAACAAAAATGATGCGAGAACTCCACAGTTAAAGCATCAGCACATAAAATGAAGACGACGCAATAACGTATTGCCAGAGAAACTTGTCTCGCTATAAAGACAACATGTGACAGAACAGCTTGGTGCAGCAGTAACGCTCTCGGAGGTACCCAATTAGAACCTCGGCATCCCCTCGCTGAGATGTTTTCAATATTACTTAATACTTTCACATAGATTATGATCGTCTTCTTCAAAATCCTTCCCTAAACATCGTGAACCATTTTTACTTAATATCAATTACCCATGATAATTCCGAAAAACAGGAGCCCAGATAATCGAAATGCATAGTTAAAGCAAATTCTATTTTATTATTATTATTATTTGGTGTTCTGTCTGACGACAGGTCCACTGTTCTGCCCAAAAAGAGCTCTCCAGTTTTCCCTATTCTCAGCTTCTCGTTTTAACTCCTGAAACTTCATCTTCTTTCCTTGTTTCAGATCGTCAGTTAGCTGTATCCGCCTTCTTCCCAGTCCTCGCTTTCCTTCAACCTGGCCTTCGATGATATCACTCAGTAATCCATTCCTTCTCATAATATGTCCCAGCCAGTTAGCTTTCCTTCGTGTAATCGCCTGCAGAATGTTTCTTTGCTCGTTGACTCTCCTCAATACTTCTTCGTTGGTCACTCGATCCGTCCACCTGATCTATAATAAATAACTGACAATACAGTGAAAATATTACACATTTGCTTTCACTAGTTTGTAACTTCACCGTAATGAAATGGAGGGGGGATTTTTAATCAAGTATTTGTGATGTACGTAAACCCAGTTTCACATTCCAATAAAGCTAGTGACCGTAATACAATTGTTTTGATTGGCTCGAAGCGTCCCCACTCGATTCATGTCACTCAATGTCATAGTTGGCTCATCAGCTACCTGGTTCTGCCGTAGGTCGTCTGTAACAGTGCACCTAGCAAGATCTTGGCGCAAAACCTGAATAAAAGAATACACGTGAAATACACGTGTAGAGAGGACAATGCAGCTTCCAATATCTTAACATACATTGTAACACAGAAACGAATTATTTAATTCAAATTCATGTATTTGTATTATATAAAGCATCAGTGTGATGTTTGCTTGCGCTCACATAGGCGATATTCAGAAACATATGGACTTCAAGAAAAACCCTGAAATTAAGTAAAATGTAGCACAGCTGCCACATCCAACTGTAACGGCATGTATACAAGATAATTTATCTCGAGCTGTTTTAATAAGATGGGTTAGCTCAGTGTGTGCCTAATCACGTACTGAACGACCGAGGTTCCAACTTTACCACGACCAAAGGAGTTTTCTTCTAGCCGAGGTCAACAACGAGTGGGAGCTATACCGACTCTCCTCCCAAGTGCCTCCAAGGCGTACAGCGGAACTGTTTAAATTTAAATTAAAGCATACAATAATAATTACTAAGAAAAATATTGCAACAACGAATGGTGACTGAGATGTTAAAGAAATGGTGAAAAATACAAGGCGAGACGAGACTGAGATGTGAAAGGGTTAAAAGTGACGAAGAAACGTATGACAAAATGAAATAGAAAGTAATTCCTCTCTGAATTTCAAAGGGTATGTCGAACTAATTTAGTTGTAATAAAACAGAATGAAATTAAAATAAACAGTAGATATAGTAATTAAAACAAAGATACAGTAACAACAATGAAGTCACTCATCAGGTAACCCTAACCGTGCATATGTTCACTCTCCCTCCTGTAGGCCACCGATTGAGTATTACACAAAATCAATGACATCAACCATGCGGCCTGCGAAAGATCACGAAACCACCGGAACTGAATTTTCAATGCGCCCTGGGGAATATGAAAGTACTTTTAACGAAAATAAATTCAGCTTTTCGCCCCAGCATATTCCGATAGCTACCATCACTGCCAGAACCGAGCTTTAAGAATCAGAGAAACTTTTCAAGAACGAGATTAGGGAAGCAAAACACATTCTGGTTTCGTA
>NW_019061348.1:132266-156883 GCF_000696155.1 Zootermopsis nevadensis
TGTGTTCACTCCCAGGGGAACTACTTCGAGGGTGATGGATGAATTTAATACCTGAGATAAGTGTACGGGTTTTTATAGGCGCAGTCTGGAAACTTTCTGATCGCACCTCGTACACGTGTCTTTACATTCCCTTCTGCCTAATATTAATTTTAAAGAATCATCATCAACAGAGACCTGTCTATTCAGATTGTTGTGTTATGAGGTCAACATACACCCAGTAAGTCTTCAGATCTTCAGATGCATGAAAATTAATTTTCGTTAAACAAATGTCCACTTTCAATTAACACATTTCTTTCGTTAGCCGAGGAATTAGTGTAATCTTTCGCCAGACCGGATATTCTCGAAATCTGAGAGTGAAAGAGACAAATGGGTTGATTTAAACTGTGGAAGCATATTTGCTAGTCGCATACTCATTGAATCTTATTGAACCCGTGTTTCTTTACCGCAATCAGAGCTCTGAAATCACACCCATTACATGAATCAGAACACAGACGAATAAAATGGAAATGATCTAAATTTGCATATGAATGAACTTGTGCAAACCCTCCATTTCAATAAATGTATGTAACTTAAAATGGAAGTGCACACACCGTGACAAAGTCTTCCAGAAATAGAAATGTACTAGGACCTGCTTGAACATTCGACGTGTGTTCAATAAACAGAGTAGAAAAAATCAATTCAAGGGGACCAATGCAGACAATCTCACATCACAGAATTTATTTTAAATATTTTATATTTAGACTTTCCACATATTTTCTTCATTGTTACAATTAATTATGAACTGTTTCGTTTACAGAATACAATCCTGAAAATCTCAGCTAACGACTTAGAAGATATGGAAACACAGGATGTCTTCAAAGATGCAGAGCACATAACATTTATTTGTCAATGGAATAAGTAAATTAATGTAAATGTACTGATTCACAAATGGTATTCAAAATGACAACCGGATGTCCGGCGGTTGGTGACCCTTTCAGCGTACAACCGTTCTGCCTAAGCTAAATTTCAGCGCGATGTTTGCAGGCTGCTACATGAAACCACTCTCCTTCACTTCCGAGGTAGAAATCACGTTTAATCATACATATTTATTTCCTTCCTTCCTTCCTTCCTTCCTTCCTAGTAGTTTAATAATCTCCCGGCATCCAAAATAATAACCTCCAGGCGATTTAAATACTACCAACACAGAGACGTACCATACACAGAGACGTACCATACACAGAAGCCTATAAGAACCAACGTGAATTTGCATTTCTTACTTAAATACGATCAAACAACATATTCAAAATCATGAAAGGCACTATTGAATTACCTGGTAGAATTAGAGAACGTCAGAGCCATTCGTACTGACGTCACTACAACTATCAACTGACAAAAGTATTGTATTTTTTGTTATTCTCAAAACGCACTGTACTTCTTTATCCCGTGTTTAATCTTATTTTTCTACAGCAGAAAGCCCCTTCCTGTAACGCAGTCCACACATTGTTCTTACGCCGTAAATAAGTTACCAAAGACGTCCCATGGGATGGCAGTTTTTTCCACACTTGTACTTTTTTTGCGTTGTAAACGAACACTACTGTTAAAGATATCGTTACTTTGTACCTTCATCTCCTGCACTACCATCATCCAAACAGCAACACCACAGAGTCCTCTCAACATATTCCTTCAAGCAAAAATACCTAATCGCGAATTTCACAGTTTCCTTTATCATGAGGACAGATATGTCTAAAATTATGTCAAGTGTCTATTTCAACTTAGATCTAAATAAATCGATCCACATTCATTAAATATAAATAACACACGCAAATAAATCACAATGCAACACTGAAATACAGCGACGAGTAGAAATAATCTTAACGTTCAAAAAATGAACCTTACGCTGTCTGGCGAACAAAACTGCAGAAGATTCAAAGAAGGGTTAGTAAGGAGTCTATAATTTTCGGAACAGGCGTTATATATATATATATATATTATATCCCCACCCCCCGCTACAACTTTAAATTTCTAGAAAACTTTAGAATAGGAAAACATAGGCGTGTGTCACTGTAACTATTTCCTTATGGTCAATTTATCACTTCTGTGATATTCAAACACCACAGTAAATATGAATCTACCTCCGTCCATTAGTCAAATCTGCTGATAGGCTTAACAGATCCCATAAAAGTCCAGAGCTTAGTAATATATATAACAGTCTGACACGATTTATCGCTTCCGTACAATTTTTATAAAACAAAAAACCATACATAAGCCTATACGCCCTAAAGCTTTCAAAGTGTAAAATATATGTTAAAAAATCATTACGGAGTTGTAAAACTGCAGGAATTGAGTATTATATGGAAACGTTCAGCACCGCTAGCAACAGAATCAATTTAGATACTGGACAATGTTGGCTGCGAGACTCCTACGAGAATGTCTTAAGTTATGAACCAAAATAAAAGAATTTTAGTAACGACATAACTAAGCAGATAAAATAAATCCACAGACACTAATTACCCGTTCCGTAGGAAGGTCTTTCTTGAAACAAACTATACTAAAATGACTATGTCTTACATCCCACATCTTTAAAATAGTCTTACAGTACCCGGGTCAAAGCCGTGCGTCTCGCCTATATCACTTGTGAGTAGAAGGAAAACGAATGCATACACTATTCACACCAAAAATATGACCGACATACGAACTCGGACAGCGAGCTACAATATACTGGCGCTGGAAAAATAAAGTTTATAGTATGTACAGTATATGCTTCCTTATATGCCATCCCTCCCTTATCAACGGGGGGGCCGCAAGTTGTGCCTACGGGGTCGGCGAGTTAAATTTATTCAAATTTGATATTTATGATGATGTACTGTAGAAAGTTTTAAAAGTTTGTTACTTTTAGTTACTTAATAAAATGTGTGAGATAATTTTGAGGAGGGGGTCCATGGTAAAAGAAAAGTTGAGAAACACAGGTTTAAACTCGCGCTGATGTCAGAACCAACTCCACAAACTACTTGTATGTACCAGTCCAATGACTTCAAGTGTCACAGATTCCACAGTTATCTGAGAGGCCTCACAGTTTCAAGGATGGTCTTGAATCTTTATATGACCTCTGCAGTGGACGGCGGAGAGAGGACAATGCGAGACAGGCAAAGTTAGTTACGCTCTCTAAAGGACAGGTTGGAAGGGCTGTCAATTCAAGGATGTAGCGGATTGTCAAGTGGCGTAAAACACCACCCGCGCGCGGCGGCTTCAAGAAACGGTTCCCCAACAGAAGTTCTACAGACACCGAAGGCCACCAATTATAAGGACTACTCCGTCTAGGGGTTTTCACCGTTTCTCATCTCTGCAGGACAACGCACAACGTAAGTCAGACACGCCACGTAAACATTACATTTGCTAAAAGATTTAAAAGCTGCACATGAAATAAATATATCCTAACGTTTTCTCATATTACACGGAACACAGGCTACACAGATCTCACCTTGCGACTGTAAGAGAACTTTTGGGTTAAACCGGTATTTGGGCTTTATTCATCGTCTATTCCAGTGGTATTCAACCTCTTTTTGTTCGCGTACCCCCAGATAGAATTTCTCTTCAACTTTGTACCCCCCAAAGTTGTTGGTGTATAATTCAAGTTATACATAGTATATAATCTACATCTAAAATAAATTAAATAAATTACGTTACAGATTATTCAGTGTTTATCATAAAAAAAAATTTAAATTTCATGTACCCTCTAAGATGTCTTCGCGTACCCCCGGGGGTACGCGTACCCCAAGTTGAAAACCACTGTTCTAGACCACTGTCGACATGTGGGCCACATCTGGCCTGGTAACAACTGTAACTAGGCCCGCAAAACTATGTATTACCGGTAACTGTAAGCTCACTTGCAGATGCATCTGCCGTCATAACATAAACGAACCTACATTACCACTCCGCGGTTCATTCAGACTTCGGAGCAAATTCATCCACTTTCAATTAGCTGCATAAACACGTAAACATAAATCGCCGAAAACTTGGTGAATCTCGAAAATTTGGTGGACTACTGATTCGTGCATGAACTCCCAAGGATCGGAACACAGTTTAGACGCTGCTAGTTGCTCAGTGGTTTTTATGGAAACGGAAATTCCACTAACTTACATAAAAGAATCCACAACGGAACCAGAAACCGAGGTAGTTCAATTCCTTCATGTCAATATTTCACTGCCATCTATGGCTAGGTCTATTCCGACTAAATTCTTTGCGTATTTCATTCCGTACATACCATCAATATGATTATAATAATTTCACGATTTCCTGAATGTAACAGTACATTCTCATTAAGCCATCATTTTTAAAACACGAGGATCCGCCCGGCATTCACTAACCTACCTTTACTTCGAGACAAGCCAGGTGTGGGATTAGAGATAAACTGTCCAGAATGCATGTCAAACTACATGCAATTTCCGGTAAAATGAGAATAAAATAATCACAAAGACAATGAAAATGTTCTTCGACTGTCCGCATTTGCTAACAAATAACAGACGATCCAATTTGTTACGTTCTAAAAATTACTGATTTTTGTGGAGCCCGGCGATTGCAATGTGTAGACGTAGGGTGTTCTGCCGACGTTTCGGAACAACTCACTGGTCTCCATTTTCAATTCGGCTTGTAGATGGAGGCAGTTAGTATTTCTGTAACTTCGGCAACACAACCTACATCGACATAATGTCATCATACCAGAACAGAGACCACACTAGCAATGCACAGCCATCGAAGCGTAAAATCTATAAAACTCCACTTGTAACGTATATAGTTATAGCAGTAATAATAACAATTTACTAAATCACTACAAACTAGTACACATTCATAGCTGTGAATAATAGTGGGTAGAGGTGGATTGAGGAAGGCTCACTGTATGTTAAATTCGGATGAGATGCTTTTGAACAACGATAATTAAAATTACAATTTCGTGAAATATCCAAGGACGTAACAAAGCTAACATTTCAACAGAAACAAACAAGGTTTAAAGGCTTTACAAAACACGAAATTGTTAAACTTATATACGATGGTCTAGTCCATTCAACTTAACTACAAATGATCATTTAATTTCAAACGGAATTATATGACAGTCATTCAAAAAGTTGTTAAAATGATTAAGTCTGAAGATCTATAAAATGTTTACACGCCAGTTCCTTTGCAGACTGTAAATGTTCTTTAAACGTTCAACGGATATTTCAGAGAGGGTCGTAAATGCATTATACCCGTATGAATTTTATAGTTCGTGTTTCAAACGCCACTAATCTTGCAAGCCCCCACTTCTCACATCATCTTTTACAGTATCGTGAAATGTCAGTTTGTGTTATACTACATGCTTCGACTGTACTCAGTCATACTCAGGGCTACCAATTAGTCTAAACGTAAGTTAAATACTAACACGGAAAATAAAACCTGAGGACATACAAAGATGCAACACTAAAAAACACTCCTATGGATGTGACTAACAGTGCAACTCCTTCAAATCTCAGGCGTCATAATACAAATAAGGTATATCAAAATATTATAATAAATATTGATCGAAGAGTAGACTGATTATCTCAAATACCGTTATTAACGATACAACTTCAAAATGGCACCAGATCATTTCGAAATATTGTGGTTAATGAAGGAATTGTAATGATATCTTAAACGGAAAAAGAAGTCAGGCATTTTTCGTTATTTCTATTAGTTACAACAAATAAAAACAATTACGATTTTCTAAACTGCATCTAGATTTATTATAACATATCAGAATATCAATTAATAGGCCTATTATAATAATTCGTTTATATATCTACGAATTTCATAAAATTATTGGTTAAGTCTGTAAGCTAATCTGTGTACTATACATCGAATTATAACGTATTAAGCACGTCATAACTTGTCAGATCAAGAAAGTAATATTCAAAAATTTACATTTGTATAAAGTTTAACAACGTAAGTCCACACACTTCCCTAACAATTACACATTTTAAATCAAATTTATTTCATCCAAAGTATTAACAAACCTCGTAACTCGCAACTACTGTTCGACTTTAAACAGGATTCAATAACAAGGATTTTATATTTGGCGTGGTAAAATAATACCGAAATGTTCAAAGTAGTATAATCAAAACATTACAGACAACAATCCTGACATTTCTCCACCAGAAATAAAAATCAATGTATATCAGATTTGACCGATAAAGCAAGAATATTCAACAATAAAAATATAACTGTATGTACCATAGCAGAGGATTATGGGAAGATTGACACGTTCTATTGCTGGACCAAGAAGACACAGATGTGACGAACAGCACAAAAAATTATCATTAAGTAATATGATATCAAAATGAAAATATCTTGAAGATTTATATCTGCACCAAATCTTTAACGAACAAAACACATGTGCAAGTAACAGAGCTTAAAACACTCAGCACACTTTAAAATGTCTTCCACTTAAACAAGAAATACGTATCACCAAGCACCACCATAGTTACTTAGGATGACGGTCGAGCTGTCTTGCAGAGTTTCGCAATACACAAACTGGTTCGCGGAGAGACATGTTCGCCTACGTATTAGCGCCGCGCGTTCGTACGTCACATGTCGCTTGTACTAGTGTGCGGACCGAACAGAGCCAGCAAACTTCCTATCCGACGCGCCGCGTCGCAACAGCTTCTGCCTTGCGCGAAGGCACGACTCCTCTTTCACTACGATCTTCAAGATACCTCGTTTTAGTACGTCGTTACTCAAGACAACAGTTTCTTCTTCCTCTATTTATTAAAAGACGCTACATCAACTCAACGAAAATACCTCGAGATAAGCGTAAATTAAAATATAAACAGATAATTTCACGTGACAACCCACCCATCGCCAGAACGACAAATAAACCACGCGAAAGGTCGCAGGGTGGTTGCTGTCTCTGTCAAGAGGGCGATGACCCCTGGAGACAGCAACTCTGAAACGTCGGAAAACTTCTCCAAGACTAGTAGGATTTAAGGTTTTCATTGCGGTGAGTCCGAAGATGGCTGTCTTCTGGGTTGTAACGCCGTGTAGTCTGGTAGAATTGTGTTAACGTTTCAGAGGTCTTTGCTGCCTACATCATCAGAGCGATCTAAAATCGATTGGCTTACTTATCGCCGTGATAGAGACAGCATGGACCACTAAAAAGTTCGTAAATTTCTATCAGAGCACACAGCGCATCATTCGAAGAGACAGTCATCTTCATAAACCTGAAATCACACATGCTGAAGCGATGCAGTGTATAATTTACTACTATTATTCGTACAAAGTTGGCTTAATAGAGCTTTTGCTGGGAATTTAAGTTGAATTAAAGGAAAAACAGTTACCAAAAAACTCAGCAACTTCAAGGTTAAAGGAAAAACAAAATCACATCATCAGTGGTTTCATAAGACATAGCAATATATATATATATATTAAGAGCATTACTCACTACGACGCCATGTTCACTTGTTAAATCCTGACGCTCACAGACCGGTTAATATCAGTGTCCTATAAAACAACGATATAGTTCTCTGAGGGTGGCAGGGTGCACATAATATACTACGAAAGAGTCAACATATGAGTCGCTTATATACAGAATGTTCCAATTAAAACGTAACCCAACATGGCGTATTCACATCGGAATCCTTTACTCCTGTTCACGAAGAATTTAGCAAGTGCAGAATAAGACAATACATAAACTGGCAACAAAATTTAAACAGAAACACTTCGAAAAGCCGAGCGAAAAACATGCACTAGCATTGGCCAATTAATCTTTGTAATGGGAAAACGTGTATTTGTCCGAGGCAGGGGCTAAATTTTCAGACATTACTGGACAAATGTTTGAGAAAGGGGTGCCGCGGGGAGGAGAATATTTGGACCGAAGAGATAATAAACAAAACGGAAAATGGGAAAACAGCTTCATGATTCGAAAATCTTCACATTTTTCAGGCCGCGGGATTAAAAAAAATCACAGAAATGTATCGGCTTCTCTTTGTTTATGACAAATTGCTTCCTTGCTAACAAGTGAAACAAACAGCTGACTACATGCTCCAAATTCAACATAATCAACGCCCAAGCTAAAGGGATGAGAAGTTGATTTGCACATTTGCATGTGTAATTAACTATAATTGGATCATCTAACCAGTTTGTTAGCGTGATAAATAGGATGCCCGATTCCGAAACTCCTCTTTGATAGATTTATAGCATTCAATAATATTTGCCCATATGACCGGCAATAGAAACCATAGAAATGGTACGAAATGTCACGTGGGCTGCATTGCCAATCCTGCCAAATTAATACCCCGAGGCACATTTGATCCAAAGGCCGCTTTCATACAGCCACCAACATCATACATGAAGCTTGTAACATTTTTTGAGCCTGGTTAGGAACAAAGTTGCTGTATAATAACGTATTAACAAACATGTCAGTATATATTTCTGTATACGCAAATTAAAATCAGAAAAAAACGTGATTATTTTCCTGTTCATTTAAGCGAACATGAAAAGAAAACAAATACAACAAATTTGTTGTGCCACGTACAGCTAGATATGATATTACACGACGTCACATCTGCTTCAATACAAGAGCCCGGGTTATGATATGATGCCTCTTGAACTAACTCTCTAATTTGGAGCCGAATGGATGACTGAATGAAATCTCGTATGATCGTGAATTGGATGGACAGGTAAAGCACAACATCCCAGCCACGACAGCCGATCTCCGGGCCAAGATTAAATAAAGCACTAGACCTCCCGAAATTAAAACAGTAATGTATACCACTTGAATATGAAGTTGAGTGACAGTAAACTCAATTCAAAAGTGACGAAACATAAATATAAAGCTTTGAAAATCATGACGGCACCGACACACAATACCGAGTTAACAGTCACTCAGATCTAGAGACAAACTGTGAGGCCCATTACAGCATTATACTCTACAGAAGAGGACCAAAAGATAAATATATAATGGGGCCACGCGTCTTTTAAAGTTCCCAAAGCAGAATCACACGCAATGAAAAACATTCTCGACCACAGTAAACAAAGCAAACATGAATTTGTTGAGAACAGATGGATGCAAATAATTCATTATTAAAGGATTTCCAATTATTATTAGCTTAAAACAAAATATAAAGATGCTACATCAATGGAAAAATCTGTTTCTCCCTCTATTTGCCTCACTATCTTCATCTATTACGTCAGACAGAAACAAACCGATCAGATCAAGATAAGCAAAGCAAATCCAAACAGATGAAGCACTGTGTGCTGGCAGTTAACGAATTAAGATATAGTCTATCGGATAGAAACTGGCAGAGTAATCTGTACTTCAGATAATTAACACACTCAACTGATGGCATGTCACTCGCGGAACTCTACCGCACACACTGCAAACTACGAAGAACACTGGAGGAGTACACATCACAAACTCAGTATCTCCAGCGTGTAAAACTATAAACTCTACTTCTTCTCGAAATAAACAAGTCGAATTCGACACAAGTTAGTCACACCCAACGCCTCTAATATCTATCTCACAATTAACATCAGGGACTTCAAAGTGGCCCGTTTCAGACGAAATTTTTAAAACAAAGTGCTGCTCATCATCTGAGATGCATGCACAGAACATCAGAGCACTGATTTTTAGTTTTAAGTTAGCCTGCTTTCATAAAAAAAATTTGTGGCGAAGTCCTATGAAAACTGTGGGTTATAAGGGTTCCTCGGTGCATAAGAAACGTATGAATTAATCTAAGGCTTGCATCTTAAAATACTTTGGAATAAACCGAGGAGACAGAATTGAAAGCACAAGTTTCCCAAAACAAAACTTTCGTCGGCAAATAAATCAGTAATAACTCTACGCTTAAGGCCACACATAGTTCAAGCAGTGAGATATTAATGTACGATCACCAGCTATTATCAATAATAATACAGCACACTACAGACAATTCAAATTCCACGTCTGTCATACCAGAAGATTCAAAACTGCTAAAACAAAAGCCCGTCCACTGAATACCATCCAAATTAACAAGTTATAAGCACCTCATTAAGATACATTTTAATTGTATCCTATTGGTCTTACGAGCTGGCGTTAAATACTAATTTTAAATTCCGAAGGCCTGCAATCTGCTGTAGATTGAAACATCTGCCCGGTAAAATAAGTGTCCACCCATCTTGTACATATACCTATAATGTTCCAGCTCAGTGATGCCAACGAAACAGAGCAGAAATGACTGAAGCAAGGTATACAAAGAAAGCTGTTAACACTTTAAAGCCCACTTAAATTGTACCACCCGTCATAACAGTCAGTAACTGTGAAATTTGTATTTATAGGCCTTGTACGGCATTATTTCCCTAATTCAATTACAAAGGGTTTTGACGACTGTAGTTTAAATTTAAAATTATTCATTATCTGGACTTTTTCCATCGTCCTTTCTTTAAAAGAAGAAAACCACAACAGTGACAGGGACTATCTCTATCTAATGGACCCAACTGAGTAGGTACCTCGCCTGAAAACGGAAACAGAGCCAGTCTCCGAAACGTCGTGTTTCCTTCTTTTAAAAAAGGACGATTATTTTCCTACATTTATTTAAATTTATCTTTGTAATGCTGAAGTGTTGTGTTTCCTTGAGCTACGAACTGAATTCTTAAATATTATTTTTACGAGCTTCAACTTCGAAGAGGCAACGTCCTTCCATTTGAAATGAAACGAAGTATCTCATGCCTCACAAGTTATGGCATGCCGCGCGTCACCAACCGACTCGAAACACAGGGACTAACTCAATTTAAAACGAAGCTCCAAGCCACGGAATGCAGCCGTATATCGCTGCATGCCATCACAGAAACAGCAAGTGGTATTGGAAAAACGCTAAAATGCTATGATATACAAGTCTAGTGGGACCGGTGCAGATTGGGTACTGCGAACTCTGACAGATAAATTGTGACGCAATTGTACCGAGCATCTGTTACTGCGGGCAAGCTGGTACGATGAAACACAAATACACGCTGAAAGACGAGATATGAGACTACGGCTGTAATCGGCGTGCCATATAAAAACTTACTGACGAAGAATGTCCACGGTAAAGTTAACAGAACAAAATATAACCTGCACTAACATCATTTCGGGAGATTAGCCGCGTCAGAGTTAAATTAAATGGGAATGCTTCGGAAACTTCCTCTGTTTCCATCATCAGGATCGATGTTCGGACATATCAGCCCGCTCTTGCGTGGCTTTTTCCCTATTCGTCCAAAGTAAACATAAGAGTACTACAATATTTTACATAATCTGAAAGGATGTCTAGACTATATTATTTCATGTCACGGAAACATCACAGTATAATATTACTGACCACGTGCGCTGCAACACTGGACTCTCTTGGAGCTTCCAATTTTGTAAGGGGACAGAAAGCTCTGTGCAGCGTCAGGACACAGACAAACTGACAGCCTGTCAGTGCCATGCTGTTCACAGTCGTTTACAAAGCCACGGGTCAAAGACTGCAATGCAAACAGCAGTCCTGAATACAACGTTACGATGGAAAGGTTAACTTAGGGGGCACAGAAGTTACTTGTCTGAATGGTCTGAGAAAAACCGTAAAAATCTCAACATTGATACCTGGTCTCTGGGGCGAGATTTGAACCTGAGACCTACCCTATAAAGACCATTCGCCTTCGACTTTCCCTATCATTGATTTAATATTTAAGTATGAGCTATTGCGTTTACTGCGAAATTTAATTCAAGTAAATTAATTCAGTGCTAGTTAGTTTAAAAATCTTCATAAACCAGAACTGGCTGACATCGGAAAGAATGAGGTAAATTTCCGAAAGCAATGCATGATATCTTACGGCGAAACAAATATAGTTTTTACTGTAGTATCGTTCTCGAAATGCAAACAGGAAGAAAGACTAAAATCACAATCCAGTATTTCTGATGTTTTTTAAAGTTGAACTGGCTACAAAACCTGGCCATCAGCATAACAACGGTTAACAAAATCTGGAACTGTTATTAGCAACCTGGTGATCAATACCCTCCACAAAGGTTTCGAAACTGCGAGGTTCACCCGTAACTAGTATGATTACACACATTTTAACATAATCTGCGCATATTTAAAACACGACTCAAGAATGTGTTCATAAATCTCTAGATTCGCAAGTTCGCTGAACTGGATTAAAATGTTAAACTACACAGATTCAGGGGCAATCACATAAGCGCGCAATTTATTATATAAAATGTATCTTTACTCACCGGGTCTGCTTCCAGATCCACGCAGAAAGAATTTATTATCGACTTACCTGCAAGGAGAGGAAAAGTAAACAATTACATTTATTAACATTCTTGACAACATAACGTTTCACTTTAAAAACCTTGAAATTTTAAAATCTTAAGTCACCATTATACATACAAAATAAGTAATAACAAACATTAACTAAATTAAAAGAGTAATGTAATGGTTAGGTCGACAAAATGTCTACCATTACTATTAATAACCTCATGTGACCCTTCCTTAAAAACAGAGGAACTCAATCTCGTAAAGGAAATTTTAATCTGACTCGTAAGTTACTATCGAAGACCTAAAAACATGGCGAATATGAACGACATTTACCTTCAGTCAGTTCCTAATAATTTTCGGAAGTATCCTAATAATCTTTCTAGTAGTGTTAATATTGTGATCCCACTGACACAATGCACCAAAGACGTACAAGATCTGAGATTCGACAGTGTGAATATTTGTGTAATTTATTCAAGAATGTATGTGTCACAGTAGAGTTCACAGATGAGTAAAAATATTCGACAGAGAGTGGACACACGCTTTTTATAATGCACTATCATGACTGGTATCGACTGTGATATATTTCGAGATAAATCAGCAGATCCATCAGTGTTTCTCAATCACTCGTGGAAAGAAGAATGTATTAAGGCCCAAATTAAAATACATTTATAGAACAGGAAACTTGTAAAAAAACTATTCTGCAATATAAAAAAATACTTGAGATAGTATAGTTGCGTCATATTATGATATTAATTAAAATAATTATTATATTTGTTTACCGTCAAATCACAATAAAATAGTAAGATAAGATAATTAAAATGATTAAAATATCATCTTATGTTCCATATCGAGCATTCGATTTACATCGGAACATTCACAACATGTTTCGGTTTATCAAACCGTCATCAGGTGTAAATTATAAACTTTTAAACCCAAATTACAATTATTTACAGTTTTTACAATTTTATAATCTTTCTCAGTATATTTTATTGTGATCTGACGGTAAACAAATATAATAATTATTTTAATTAATATCACAATATGACGAAATTCTTGAATTTTACAGAAGCTCTGTTTACGAAATAAAAATCACTAACAACAGACACCAAAAAAATAAAACTCAAAGCAGCTCACAAATCAAAGGTATAATTTACCGCTTCGCGATGACACACGTCGTTTAGAAAGGGGGACTTCCATTCTCTTCCGTATCAAAGAACAGCGCTGGTTCACTTCAAAGCTACAGACACTACGCAGTCAAAAGTAGAACCTCTCACTAATTACACCCTCCAACTGAATATTCATAAGTCCCATAGCTACGTGACACGGCTGTGGTGGGACGAGAATCACCCTGTCGATTTTTTACCCTACTTTATTTTCCTCTCCAGTTAAACTGAGCAAAATTAGAAAGAAACTGAAGTAGGCAAAGTTTAGCCGGTGGGACTTCAGGAAGAATATCGACAGGTCTCCAAATTCCCTTGCTAGATGCAGTGGAACAATTCTGTTCCTTGGGACGCCTTTCGCAGAGTAATGCTCGCCGTGTGACAATTTGGCAGTCAACAAAGTGGACACGAATTCCCACAATTCGTCTTACTACTCAGTCGTACAACGCAGGACGACTTTCAAAGTTTGACTTCTAAATAGAAGCGAGAAGAAATGGACTTATTTCCCAAAATTATTCCCCAAATGACGAATAACTGTTAAGGACAAATTAGAAAAACATGGATAAAGGTTTTCGTAACTTATTTTAATCCATTCTAGGCTGAATTTTTTTTATAAAATAAGACCAGCTTGTGATATGTGTCCTTGTAATAAAAAACAACAACAGTCAACCTTAAATACAAAAATATGGCATGTTTTCCTCGTTGACACCATAACATTCGAAAGGAACTTCACATCTGAAGAGATGGACACTTCTAAGCGACATATCTTGTTCACAACACGACCAGTCCACATTGGGATTTATTTTATTTTAACACTCACAGACTTTCCACATATTTTTTGTCATAAGAAGTAAATAGTGACAACATTTGGCGGATGTGCCGCTAGGCATCGGAAACGCGTGAATGGACGTAGTGATCGCACGTAGCAGAAAGGCCGTGCCACCAGCACAGTCGCCAAATAACCTCAGTGCATTAGCACACAAACTCCCCATCCGTCTGTACGTTGATCCCAGATAAATTTTAAACTGCCTCTGAAAATCACGAAACATTTGAACTTCTAATTTCCTATTACCAACAAGTATACTCGAATGGCAGCTGTGAACACCCAAATACAAGCTAATATAACGTTCAGAAACTTGAGAGTAGCAATGCTGCTCTTCTGTCCACATAATACCGTAGTACAAAGTGAAACACAGCAGCCATCAGAATTCTAAAACAGTTCCCACTTCCCAATAAATAACTGATGTACGAACACAGCAGCTGTGCGAAATTGTAAGGTCATATCGGACAACTTTCAAGAATTATTAATCAGAATAAGGCTAAAATATACACTGAAAGAGATCACTAAAGTGTATATTTACTTATTTATAACGTCTTGCAATATCCGTGTACATATTTATATATTTTTCTGTTTCGTAGCGATAACAGATGATCCATTGCACTGACGTGTAAACAGTTAGAACATCAGGTCATAAATATCCGCCACTTGGGTCTTCACATTCGCTACATCTAGCAGCTCCAAGGGTTAAACAAATTCCTCACGTTTAACCCTTTAAAACAGGATTAATGAAAGAGAATATAAGGGGGTGACAGACCGGGGGGGGGGGCGGAGATAGATTAACTTCAACGGAGGTTCCCAGGCCGTGACCACTTGTCCTTCTGCTACAGGTTAATGGTGCTTTGATAATATGATAAGGCGTTAGGAAGTGAAGAAGGTAGACGTAAGTAATAAGGAGTGTGGATTAGGTAGAGGCCGGTAACTGAATCTTGTGGACACGGTAATGAACTTTCGAGTTGCCAGCTTCTCAAGAAAGAAATATCTCTACGGATTTTATTACAAATTCACGAAGAAATAAGACGTCAACTCTGCAGTTGTTCCAGTACCAAATTAATACAGATTTATTATTTCCGAAGCAGAAACCGCATACACCGCTGCGTAAAAGCAAATTCACTTCCATGGTTTGGTTAGGCATTGAAAGTTAACATGGAGCGGTCAACTTTTAAACTTTTTTTTTGTAATATCCGAGAGCCATAGAAGCAAAAACCACAGCAGCTTTGCCGCGTCCTAACTAAATCAGAGGACAAAGGTCACACAAGCTGTTTTTCTGAGTTAAATTCAACTAGAAATAAGGAAATCAATATTCAAGAGAAAATTAATGGACGAATAAAATTAATTTTTACCATACTGAAAAGAATGGAACATTTCACACACATTTAAATAGATTACAGTTAATGGACCGTAAATCTTCAAAACCTACGAATGACAGATCTGAACAGTTAGTTACTATACGTGTGTTTTAGGTTCCATCCTATGAAGACAGAAAGTTCAAAGAGAACTGTAGTTCTGGCTCGATAAAAGTCCTGTCCAGAATATCGTTTTCCGTTTCTCAGTACGAGTTTACATTAATTCGGGCTCGCGTTCGACTTTCACTATAACACAAGCGAGTATTACCGTGTGCAAATTACTCGAATTCCCATGGCGTGTAATTCCAGCTCGTAACCGTCTTCATTACAGCAACCAACCAATAAGTTGGTAGTAGTTACTAGCACGCTACTTTCACTGAGGAGCTGTTACACATTGCTGAAGGCGTTTAGCGGTCTTACAAAATAAAATGGCGAGGTATTCCGATGCGGACGGTGAAAACTCAATTTTAGCACTACATACCAATTCTGTTTTTAACCTCTTCGTCTTTAAAATCCAACCAACTAGTTCCACGGAGCATAATCCTTTTTGAGAATCTAACAGTGAACCATCTAGTCAAGATACGTTATCCAAAATTCGTTAATGCTGTCACAAGAGTCCGGCAAAAGACCCTGCCCTGAACCAGATAAATCTATTCCAAATATTTATGCCTCATTTCTAGAACTTCATTTGGAGACATGTGCTAGGGCTGGACCGTCATATTACAACACATAAGCACTCATGTGCATGGCGGGAATTAAACCTGCGGGTGTTTGTGTGCATCTCGGCCTAAGAACACGAAGGGCTTAATGGTGGATATCAGAACATATACGTTCTTAGAATCACGGTTTAATAAATCACACACCGCTCACAGTGATAACATGTAAGCTAAGAGAAACGTTTAATTTCATGTAACGATGGTAAACAGCATGAAAATCATTCAAGCAATAATATATTTTCCACTCTGCTTACTTACTGATAAGTTAAACATTAAAGAAACGTTTCAGTTATCGTGGGCGTTTGAGGCGGTTACGAATTTAAATTCACGCTACAGAAGAAAGTCAACGTGTACATCGTTAATTCTGCCACTTTACACAAGATCCAGGTACCTATACTCAGCAAAGGCATGGGAGAATGGGGGGGGGGGAGAGATATTTCTTTGATTGAGAGTAAATCAGACGATTCTAACTAAAAACGTGCATTTGCTTCGCCTAGTCCGTCTGCTTGTCTATGCGTTTTTTATAAGTTTAACTCGATATGAATTCTTGTTAACATTTATATTGCAAGTCCTAAATTATCAAATAAATGTCATTTTCCTGTTCTTTATTGAACTCCAAGGCACAATGTTACTGGCCCGTACCTCGAGTAAATGATTTCCAATCCACCCCTTAAATCCTACTCTTTGAGATACCTTTTAATATTATCCTCCTACGCCTAGGTATTTCAACCATAATCATTTATAAATTTCTCATTTAAAAAAGGAAACTGCTTGGAAATTTGATTCACGTTTTGTGCAGGATGAAATTAAGGATGTTCTGAACTTAATTCAACTTGGGAACATGGCTCAACGTATTGTCTGCAGCCAGATCAGATAATAACCAATGGTCGCACTGCAATGATACCAAATTAAGACTCACGTGGCAGTATGCGAGATACATTCTAAATAAATCTTCATGAGCGAAACTACAGTGACGGATCTCGTGATTGATGGCTTTAATTCAGCTGTCGGTTTCCCTTTCAAAATTATTTACATAAAACTACAAGTTAAGGTCGAGTCTTGCACCTCCCAAGCAGAACTGCCGCCAATCCAATACATCAAAAGAGTGATTCACCTCCAGCCGCAATACTAATGAATTAAGAACACGTTTTTATTCTTGTAGTCTACAAGGATTTGGCAGTTTTCCTTTACCGGCCTCAAAGTCCACTTTTCAAGGACTCGTTTGTGCCTAAATTACTTTTCGACCTGTTATAACATAATAATAATAATCATTCTATCACTTTAAGCACTCATTCCGTGTGAATAGTCCTTTCATATCCAGTAAGTAAAGTAAAGTAAAGCTGGGGGTGAGTGGTCGGCATCACGCCCCGGCCGGCTTTACCCCCGGGAAAGGACCCCGGTACCCGATGGATAGGAGACTGGGTGGGCCCCAGAGTGGTCGGCATCACGCCCCGGCCGGCTTTACCCCCGGGAAAGGACCCCGGTACCCGATGGATAGGAGGCTGGGTGGGCCCCAGAGCCGGTCTGGACGCAGAGGCTAGAGGAAAAATCCTCTGTCCTCCGTCGGGGATCGAACCCCGGCCGTCCAGCCCGTAGCTAGTCACTATACTGACTGAGCTATCCCGGCTCATTTTCATATCCAGTAATTGCTTCAATTATAACAGAAACGTTAAGTTTCCAACTTATTTTAATACATTATATATATGATTTTGTAAAACGCGGAACCACAGTAGCACATCAAATTTACATTCACAGATTAAATTAGTGTCATTCTTGCTTTAAAATACACAAAGCTATAATTCTACCTGCAGAAGATTTGCGGTTCTCCTGGGTTGTGTTGTGACATCGTGTATCTTGTAGGTGGTTAGAAATATTTCTCAGGAACGTGTCCCCTCCATTTTCAACCTATAAGACTTCACGGCGTCACAAACCCAAAACCCACAATCAAAGTACAAGTTTACGAGCCTCATACACAGGCGTGAGACATTATTTCTCGCTGTTAAGGGTTGGATTTAGATTGAGGGACTTTGTAAGTAAAGAGCAGAGTAAAATACGAAAGCCTGAAGTTGGGTAGAATTGCACAGTAAGACGTTTAGTAAAATGCAACCTTCACTAAATTTTTATGAGATCACATCAAAGAGGACGAGATTGGTTAGTCACGTAGCAGTAATGGGAAGGATAAGAAACACGTACGAAAGAACACCACTTTTAAGACCCAGGAATACATGGAAAAAGACAATTACAACGGGTATTAAGGAAATAGGGTACAAAGGTGTGGACAGGATTCTATACTATTTATGAAATTCTTGTAAATGTGGCAATAAGCCTCGAGGCCAACAAATGGAGGGTAATTTCTTTACAGGCTGAGAGACCAACAGCTTTGCCATTTCCTCTTTCTCTGATGTGAAACTCATTTTACCGACAGAAACTCCAGATAATTTTCAATAACCCAACCATGACAGCTCGTTTTTGTATCATTTGCTTTCGTGTATCAAAGCTGAATAGAAAATAATGGATCCAGAAGCTAACTACAGACTAGTGTATACACTGCAGCATACAGTATGAGTTCCACAGTACTGGACCACCCAAGCTTCTAAAAGAAACATCCTATTAGCATTATATCTGAAACCGTAATAATACGAACAGAATTCGACATATATTCACGGGCATTTTTGTTGTTTATGATAAAATATGCAGCAAGATTCACAAAGAGATAGAAATAGCGGAATGGTGGAAATGGAATATTCGAACTGCTACAGACAAAGAACGCCTGACACGTTCGTATCACGCGTCACTGAGGCACAGTGGACAGTCTGAATACACAGCAACTACAGAAAATTATTTTTAAACAAACAAACCTCATAAAGGACACCAACCAACCACTAGTTAGCGTCTCGAAGATGATTAAACGAACCACGGTTTTTCCACTGACTGCCCGTCCAGGTAGAAAGACCAAGTCCAACGACGCACTACAAAGTTGTTTTTTCAAATACAATTTTTAATTAGTTTGTAACATCGACTGTATCTCGCATCAAAGTTACTAGAGACAAGGATGATTAACAGAACTTTGCTGCGTTAAATATTACGTGTGAGTATCTTATGCTCTGTATGATTTGAGGTTTTCACAGCGGTGAGTATGAAGATTTCTCTCTTCTGGGTTGTTGCGCTGTGTAGTATGGTAGATGTTTACCATCGCCCTGATGACGGAGACAGTATGACCTCTGAAACGTTGGTAAACATCGACCAGACTACACAGCGCAACAACCCAGAAGACAGAAATCTTCATACTCATCGCCCTGATGATGGAGGCATTATGACCTCTGAAACGTTGGTTAACATCAACCAGACTACACAGCGCAACAACCCAGAAGACAGAAATCTTCATATCTTATGCTCGTTGGGAAGTTTTACTTTAACATCTGAAACTTCGTCTAATTTGCAAGATAAAAGTATATCGTATGACCCAGGCAGCAAGACTTCGCTTCGAATCCCGCTTATCCTACGTCAATCTCAAATCAGTGAACGTAAACAGAGAATAAGTTCCTTCTTCGAAGTATGTACACACATTAATAAACACCTTCACATCTCATTTGACGCTAAACAGATTCTCTACTTGAGAAAGTGTACTTAATAACCTAAGAATCAATTAATCTTACAACCTTCTTATCCTAAGAAGCTGCACTCCGAGCTAAACGAGAAAACAGATAAACACAAGCGATGGTTAAGCATTATCGGGGCTGAAACACTTAAGACCTTTCCCCAATCCATTAGCTAATGTGGTTCTTCATTACCAATCACGTGATGATAATGGCGCCGCGTGGTGGCCATTCTCTGCTCTAGGCCACGGTTTACAATGGAAAGGCCCCGCAAAACAAACTAAAACGCCCCTACACTAAAGGTCTCCGTTGACTGTACACAGAATGCAAGAGTCCACCAAAATACCCATGAAGCTGGTTAGAAGTCACTATTAGGACGACCAAATCAAGGATGAGATGGGCAGAATACGTAGCACGAAGAACGATATGGAAAGCATACGATTTAGTAGTAAATCAAAGAAGTGACCACTTAGGAGACGTAGATTAGAGGATAATATTAAAATGGATATGAAGGGAAACCGACGTAAAAGCGCGGGCTGGATTAAAATGGCTCAGGATAGAATCCAGTGGCCGGTTAAAAACACGATGATAAATCTTCAGGTGTATAAAAGAAATCTTAAAAAAAAATCTGTTCCTTGGAGCTACTGTTACAGATAAGGAAATATAACAATGCTGACTGAGATTAGTAGTGACTAAACAGAAAACAACAGCTAATTAAGGGAATTAGCATGCGCATTTAATTCCTTCTGACGGGCTGCAAGCCATAATTAATGCACTAAGACACAAACTTCATGAAAAATACATTTCTGTTTCAGGCTCGTACGACGCAATACGTATTGTAAATAAGCAACAGAAACTTGCAAAGTTCTGCTTCAAACAGCACGGCACAGTTATCTGAAGCTGAAGTTGCTTTCAGTGCAGCAACAAAATTATAACAGTTAGCTACGAAAATAAAGGCCCCCCAACACAGGGAACGGCAACCATATACACTGTATTAATTTCGTTTCATTATCATCTACTTTTGGGTCGGAGTAGCGCGCGCTGTCAGTCAGTGAACCAACCGCCTAGGAGCTAGACGTTGAAAGATCTATTACCGACTGAGGCAGAAAATCTTCTCTTCGCCGCCGCTTTCAGATCACGACAGACCCAGCCTCCTATCGAATAGGAACAGGCGTTCTTTCCTCGGGGGTCACCGACTGCAACGTGAATGTGACAGTTTCCAGCAAACAGCCGAGATTAAGAATGAATAGAGATTCACCTTTAATTCCTAATACATTTTCACGCCGTGGTTGAAACGTTGGTACCTACCTGCAACCTCGGACAGCGTCACAACCCAGAAGACCAAAATCGCCACATTTGAATACTACTATACGAAATTACCAGGTAAGAACCATATTAAATCCGATCACTGTGGTGAAAAGTCTGAAGCGGGCACGAACTGAGACGACACTGAAAACGAGGGTTTGAATCCCTCTAAGTGCACTATATATAGTGTCCTCTCTTTGCTGTATTATCGCGTGAATATGAAGGCCTTGAAATGGACCAATCTCAATTCTCAGGAGCTGTGCCACGTGTACAAGGGATTCATTGTTTCAGGATTAATTCTGAATTTGAAGATAACAGAGTTCTAATTCCAGACAGACCACGGTCACTTCCATACACAACTTTCCCAAGTCTTTACCCATCCCGCCACTTGACTTACATACAGCATCGTTAAACACACTATAAATGAATAAAAGTTTTGCTGGGGGGTTAAGCCTCCGAAGTTGATCTAATGCATGAAGTTTAAGACCGCTTTCCCCATTACTCCCTCTGGCGTAGTACTTTGGCACGGGAACAGCTTGTGAGGCGTTTTTCACGTACCGTTAGGTCCCCAGAGAAAGATAAAATGGCGTCCATGGGACAGGAAACTGCTTCGCCCGCATGGTAAGTCTGAACACGATGCTTTTCATGGAACCGAACCCCGGTCTAGTACATGCAGTCAGTCACTCCTCTAGCTGAACGGCTCAGCAAAATTTATTTTACAAGTTACAACAGGAAATGTTCTCATCGAATAAACAATGCTCATACGTCTCTCACACGTAACCATTTTACATAAAGAGCGACTATACACATGTAACGTAGCGCCTGTTATTGGGAGAAAACTAATTTTACGCCCATTGTTCACGCTTTTGCTTACCGTATCGTTAAATTCTCCAGTAGACTGAGTATTCTGAGCAGAAACGTTAAAGTAAACTCCGATAAAAGTATGGAGAAAAATAGCAGCACATAAATCAAAATTAGAAACACTTGTGGCTTGAAGTTATAACAGTTACATGCACATGACAGATAATTGCCTCGCCAGATCTTGCGGTGTACAGAAGCACCTTTCATCGATGTAACAGGATTGGTTGCGGGTTCAGGCCCAAAACTGGGTAGACAAAAAGAGAAACAAATGTCCTATCAATTTAATTAATAAAATATTCCAGCTAAAGCAAAAACCTATAGTAGACTCTCGATTATCCAGGGGCGGATTAACCGGGTTCTATCTGTAAGATATTGTAGATGCGTCATATTGTGATTTAAAGTATTAAAAATATATATTAAAATTATATATATAAAGGACAAGAACATCATAAGAAAAAATGAAAACTAAAAATCATTAATAAATCAGTAAAAAATCAGTAATTCAGTGAAAAGTTTATATACATAACACCTGATGATGGCTATATATAGCCGAAACATGTCGTGTATGTTCCACGTGTAAATCGAGTACTCGATAGGGAACGTAAAATGATATTTTAATCTTTTAATCATATTATATTGTGAATGACGGCTAATTTTAATATATATTTTTAATACGGGATCTATCTGTTTTAAACGAAAATTAAAAATTAATTTAGAAAATATGTTGTAAAACTTAGAACGTTTAAAAACGAATACATACAATAACTATATATTATTTAACGTATTAACACGAATCAATTCTTCCTAAAACCTGAAGTTTACGACAATAGAACGTTATTACAATCCGTTGGAATCCTTTTTTTTTAGAAAAGAGTTATGTACCGTGGCTACCATATTACCTTAGTTACAATTACTTCTATGGTTGATCTTTGTTGCCATAGTAACCATGACTACTGTTCTTACTATGGTTAACTTAGATAGTAAATATACTGAATACTCGTACTATAAGGTGTATCTACTGAAATGTCTTATGACGTGTTAATTACAGCCTTGTTTCACATGAACCAATCCGTATCTACGCTTATGAGTTTTGTGTTTCGTCTCCAAGTAGAGCGATGAGGAACTGATGTCATGTTCACACACTACAAGCGTAAAACCACTAACAGAAAGCGTTAACTCCATAAAAATCGGTAAAGGTACAGACAGGGCCCTGAAAAGTGCAATTAACTTGTCCGGACGGCATCGAACACGAGTCAGAAAATTTTACCGGGAATTACGTCAGCCTCCACCACTTCGGCATTCGTGAGAAATGTACCAACGGCTGAGTTATGTAAATTGCTTAAATGGCAAATGGAAATGGAAACAAAAAAGTTTCCTATTGCGTATAACTGTCAAAAAACATAAGCATTTTGGGTAAGGCATTTAAACAGAATATAAATTACACATGTAATGAATCAATATACAAAATGCGTATCTGAGCCAATAAACCGAAGTGGAAACAGCCAACCAATGTTCCTGAAAAAAACAAATAGCTTCAGGTACAATTAAAATGCAAATCTCCCGGATTTATAACCTGCGACTGGGAATATAAAAACGCCAAGGAAATGTTCCATCTATAATCCAGGATTGCCTAAGGCTGTTCACATTCCTGATTTGTTTTAAGAAGGTCCAAGATCGAATCTCGACGAAATGAAGGACTTACAGAACGAGATAGTCAGTGGCTAGCCTCAGTACCTCAAAGTAAAAACAAGCCACAGGAGATTCCAATAGCTTATATTTCACTGTCATCTTACCATCTCCAATTCAAGGTGATACAACAATTTCAGTTCCACATCATTAACCCTTTACAGCCCAGTCAGTGGCTTCAACCGTGTGTACCAACAGCCTTCACAATCAATAACTGCATTTTGTCCACAGATAGTATTTACAGATTTAAAATGAGACTCAGAATAAACAGCGATTACTTCGCGAGATTATGGATTCCCAACGCGATCTTCTGAGATGGTGCGCCGTGTAATCTGGTATAACTTTATCGACGTTTCAGAGGTGCTTGCAACATCCCACGAGACAGTTATCATCAGCGATTACTTCCTTAAATAATAATGACCAACTGGTTTCTGTAATGAAGAAGTGTAGTGAATCTTTTTAGATAAAGGCTGAATTTTTAAATATTTTTTTCAGACGAGCTTCAGCTTTAAAATGGTTAAGATGTTATTGAAACTTGTGTTATTTATGACGTGCAATCAACTACAGAAGTTACAGCCAGCGAGTCAAATGAGATAAGAATATTATGAACGATCTACATGCTAATAATATACCTCCAGGTTCCATTACAGGCAGAGAATTTGTTGACCATGTGAGCAACTATCAGCCTATAAAACAACTCTGTTCCATGAAGTTACCAGTAACACCTGGATAATATAATCAGATTAGATGTTATTTAGTTTCGGTCGATGCAACTGGTAACCGCAGTTATTTGTATTCATGATTCTGTCTTTCAGTATTTAATTAGAATTTCATTATCGTTATCACACAATCCAGAGCCTCATCCTTGCCTGCGTG
>NW_019061348.1:180075-200728 GCF_000696155.1 Zootermopsis nevadensis
TATGAAGATTTCTGTCTTCTGGGTTGTTGCGCTGTGTAGTCTGGTCGATGTTTACCAACGTTTCAGAGGTCATACTGCCTCCGTCATCAGGGCGATTCTTAGTATGAAGATTTCTCTCTTCTGGGTTCTTGCGCTGTGTAGTCTGGTCGATGTTTACCAACGTTTCAGAGGTCATACTGCCTTCTTCATCAGGGCGAATCTTAGATATTCAATATTGTTGCTGCAAAGAACCAGATTCGTGAAGATGACAGAAAAATGTCCCATTACCATGGAGCACCATTAATCAAAATTTTGGCAGTATTTTCTTTTTTATTTTTCCCGTTTCCTGCTTCCTTCCTATTGCTAAGGCAACATCCTGTTGTTGTAAGTAAATTTTTCTCCGCAGCTCCGTAAATGGCGTCCGTCTGTATTCTAAATGATAACACTTGACTAACGATTCTTTTATTCTCTGCCTTTCCCCTATTCATCAATGTTATCTTGTCGTCTGCTGCCCTCATTATCAGAAGCTTTATGTTGCAAGCTCTCCGGTTCAAATCTCAGCCTCCAAGGCAATTTCTCACCCGGTTTACTTTAAGTAGAGGTATACTTACGCGAAGTCAACAAATTTATATCCGGTACTCACAGAATCAGACGGAAAACGCATAAATCTTTACGAAAGCAGCTCTGGAAGGACGGATTTGTTTCAGTGCCCAAATAAAGAAATGACATATAGATGTGCCATGAGAAAACAGACGCAAATCTTAGCGCGGGGATCTATAGCCACATCAGAGAAGCTATTACAGATCCTATTACGAACTGCGGAATTCTTCCTGCCCTGAATTACGACTCATAAATCCCGATCTGCTGTCATATAATAACATCTTAAAGGATACATGTCATTACCTTCATCACCTGTGGATGTCTGTACACAATCACCGACTAAACGATATTTTTTTTAAAGTTGCGTCGTTTCTTAAAATTGACGTTCAAGTACGCGACAGTGTGACAGCTGACAAATGCAAACGAAATTTAAGTGGGAATATATATAAATGAAATAGACCTCTTGGTAGACATAGATGAAATGATATCAATACAATCAATTTTAAAGAAGCAGGGCGTGTGAAAGTAAATTGGATTAACCTGGCTCAGGATAGAGGTCAAGAGGTGGAATCTGAGGTTCTGTAACAGATGGGGAATTTCTTGATCAGCCGAATGACTATCTAGACCAGTGGTATTCAACCTGGGGTACGCGAAGACATCTTAGGGGGTACGTGAAATTTAAATAATATATATATTATTTTATGATAAACACTGAATAATCAGTAATGTAATTTATTTAATTTATTTTAGGTGTAGATCATATACTATGTATAACTTGAATTATACACCAACTTTGGGAGTAGAACCTGGGGTACGCGGAAACATCTTAGGGGGTACGTGAAATTTTTAAAAAAAAAAATATTTTACGATAAACACTGAATAATCAGTAATGTAATTTATTTAATTAATTTTAGATGTAGATTATATACTATGTATAACTTGAATTATACACCAACAACTTTGGGAGTAGGACCTGGGGTACGCAGAAACATCTTAGGGGCTACGTGAAATTTAAAAAAAAAATTTTTTATGATAAACACTGAATAATCAGTAATGTAATTTATTTAATTAATTTTAGATGTAGATTATATACTATGTATAACTTTGGGGGTACAGAGTTGAAGAGAAATTATATCTGGGGGTACGCGAACAAAAAAGGTCGAATACCACTGATCTAGACTACCTGTTTGTCACGAATATATCTGCTCTGAGAAGTTACTTTACTGATGATGGTTGAAACTTTCGAATCTCGTGTTGTAATGATGTAAAGCTTTGAAAAATGTTACGTGTATTGTAAACATCAAGCACAATGGGGTAAAATTCCAAAGACAAAGAAGAGGCACTCCCTTCAGCTGTAACTAAAGACCGATAAAAAAAATCGCCTATGTGTTAAAGAGGGTCAGGCTCGGGGGAAAATACCCCCGAACATCAATGTTTACGGTTCTGTCAGCTCCAGATGAACACCCACTTTACACATGTACCGACAGTAAGAAGGGTTGCACACAGCGCCAATCTGATTTCCAATTCACATCGAGTGGCTGGAATGCTGGAGAAAGAGGATGATAAAAGAATGGAAATAGCTGTAGATTCCAGGCCGTAGCAAAAAGGTAAGTTGCTTTATCTTTCCCTGTTACCCCACGGCTGACCGCTCAAAGCCTAGAACATCCCATGGCTTGACTATCGGTTATCAGCGTCTGACTGTTTAAAGCCGCACACAGAAAATATTTTAGTGATAGAAAAAGTGAGTCAGAGGTCGGTAACGGACTGGAATCGCTGTCTTTAGATCAATAAAAGATGAAAACAATCGAAATTGAAGTCTATTTACACAGAAATCTTTACAGCTTGCAATAAAACAAGGCCGCGCGTGCGTAGTAAAGGCTTGGACTCGCGTGTTTCACGTGAGAAATGATGCAATTACCCCTGGCGACTGCCATGACAGCAACAACTCAAATTTCTCAAAAAGTGGACTCATGTGGTTTAAAATTACAAATTCTATATTGTAGTAGTCCTTATACCGCTCTGTACTTGCGAAAATATTTCCAAGACTTCGTGGTTTACTTAACGACTTTCGTAACTGCATATGTAAAACAACATTGCTTCTGAGAATAAATACAGACTTAAGCGGTGACAATCTATTTGATGTTCGAAAACAGCACCTGACTGAGGAAAACAACAGGTGGACTCTAAATAAATACAGACTTAAGCGGTGACGATCTATTTGATGTTCTAAAACAGCACCTGACTGAGGAAAACAACAGAATATCTCAGCCGGTCTCTCACCCAGGTCGCATACGGGGCTTCCGATACCGAGCGCTCCCTACCTGGGTGTGACCAGTAATCGCAGTCACACATCCGACTTACTTTTCACCGCCATCTTGCGTCATCAGAGTATGTTAAAGTGTCTACACTGACGCACCTTCATCAGCATTAATAGGTCTATAACACCGATATTCTGGAAAAGAAACCTATTACAGAAGACGGTTAAGAAGAACAGAAGAACATAAGGCAATTAACCCTTTAAGATTGTAATATTTTACGTTCATAACGAGGTGAAACATTTTCTTTCGAAAATACGGTCATGTACTCTGCAACCTCATGTTAGGCGCCATATATTACGCGGAATATTATGAACTAATTTGTCATTCTTTGCGGGAATTGTATCTTAAACATGGGCATACAGAACAGGAAACGAAAAACGTGTGTCGATACATCGATCATAATAGCCCAAAATATTTAAAACTGAAAGCTTCGAAAGAATTTCGTAACAATCAAAATGTAAGCCATCTGTTTCGAAAATTATGAGTACTAGCTGGCTTTAGTACAAAATATGGGTAAAAGTTTTAATTTTTGCAGCTTTAAGATATATAAATTTTACACGCTTGTCAGGCAGGCCACTAAAAAGTTAATAGCCCGGATGAGAACAGGGCATCAGACCGCGTCTGCTTTAACAAATGACTGGCAGGAGTGGCTCGGTCCCATAGCAACTGGTCATGCTACAACTGAGAGGGTTCTTCAGGCGACGAAACGACGACTAGTAAACTGAGTACCCCACCAGAGTGAACTCTCTGACAGACGACATGGCTGTACGCCTTCACATTTCGTCCCGTACCATGACAGAGCAAAACTGCACAGTACACTAATACTACCACAAAACAATACACTTACAACACTTCGTATTATAACAACTCCATGGAGCATAGTCCTTCTTGAAGAGCTGATAGTTGTTCAGCTAATCAAAAAATAATCATTTACATAAAACACGATAACTGATACGAAATGTCTGGTTCACATTAAGCACGAGGTCTAAATCGGCATAAAAATGTTAACTTTGCTGCAAATAGGTAGATAAAATTACAAAAGTTGTGCATAAATTTAAAATGATATAACATGTCATATTAGGCTCCCGGAAAAAAAAACTATTTCGGAAACACTGGTATAGATGAAGAAAGGATTCCATTTGACTTTTTTTCTAGCCAGAGGTTCAGCCGAACTCCATAATAAAATGTGTGAAAATATTTCAAAACTGCTTAGTCAAAACACAGCCCCCTCTACGCATCAGAATAAATTAAACACATTGAACGTTACTACTCCCAACGACGTCTCTACAGATGGAAGCAGTACGTTCCTCCGAAACATTTCCATACAGTCAAGATAACACGCGGCAGAATAAACCATAAGATCACCATCCAAATCCTATCAAAAATTTGCAGTTCTTTTCAGCAGAAAAAGGCAAGCTCATTCAATCACCAGTACGTCACATAAATGTTGCCCTCAGATATCCTTATCTCTCTCTCTCTCTCTCTCTCTCTCTCTCTCTGGCCAAAAGCGCTAACACCAAACTAATATACTGAATAATTATCAATGTTCATAACATACTTTGGGGAATGTAATTGATAATTAACGAAAACAGGCCTACAGCGACATTTCTGTGTTCATTAACAACACTGGGAAGCGCACAACTGTTCCATCCGATGTCTGACACAGTCCTTTATTTTATGGTGGCCATTAAATTACGTCTGCGCAGAAAACTTAGGACAGACCACTCTCTAAAGTGTTTATTCTGTTTTCTATTAATTACCTGCATCGAAATTCACCGACACCTTTCCACCCCTCTCGCGCTGATCAGAAGCCAACGTAAAGTAGTTCTCTCATTCCCGAACACCTCAAAGTGCGTTCTGACTACTCGTTCACCTACTCCTGATACAGAGACTCCTGAGTGACTTACAACTGTAGCGGACCCTTCCAGCCCATGGCTCTGGTTATTCGACGT
Organism: Zootermopsis nevadensis; assembly: GCF_000696155.1. Next base: position 184,925 of record NW_019061348.1, read on the forward strand.
GCTTGGGCTCGTCAAACCGTCCACATTTGCGGAGACACACTAGATAGAGCACAAGAGTCCGAATTCGAACATCCGTACATACGATTTCATCACAAAGTTGTCTGAATTCTGCCAAGAAAGACTTTAATTCTATGCACATAATGGGTGTGTATAGCTGGATTCTGCGTAGATTTCTTCTCATTAACTTTACATTATTCCGTTCCAAAGATATTTCAGTAATGTCTGAACAAGAAGTCGCTAGAAAATCCCCTAAATATTCTGTATAACCACGTTAATGTAACATAAAACCAATATATTATCCACTGACAGAATCTTATTAATTAAATCTCTATTCAAAAACCATATTTCAGTGTAGTTTATTAGCAATAAAATGCATTCATAGTCAAAATTAAATTGATTTTTCTATTGTTTTCTATTGGTACGGTACATGAATCAACCATTTCTACATTAGAATATATCGCATTACCAGCATTCCCCCTGTCATACACACAATATCGGATCCCACTGTTTCAATAGATCCATTAATCAGAATGTCCACGATGTTTTTATCAGCATTCCAATTACGGAATGCCGGCTGTAATTAACACGCCAAGAATATCCTGCTAACAGTTTCAATACCTGACAAAGGAATAAAACAGCCACTGGTTCATACTGACGTTCACAGGGCTGGAATGTGACACGCTCTAAACAAGTGGATTTATTTCCATCCAGCAACTAGAGCATCGGCCCTGCTCTGAATCACTCTGAGAGACAAATTACATCACCAAGAAGCAACACTGGAAAGATACAATCTCCTCAAAATAACACGAAGTTTCTACAAGGACTTTCTGCGCCCTTCTGTTGTTTGACTTGCTTACCAGAAACTGTTGAGAGCAAATCACTTACTCAAACAGAGGACATGACTACATACTTATCTATGACTATTCAATAAAAATATTCTTAAGATGGTAAAGTTGCGTCATATTGTGATATAATAAGTATATATTAAATTTTGTCCGTCTAATCACAATAATTCTTATTAAATATTAAAATATTACAATAATTCACGTTCACCCACACTAAAGTCACATTGAGCATGATGTATATATACAGAACAACATCGAGTGTGTTATTAAAAATGGAATAAAAATCTCAAAAAGAACATCGTTTGATATCTCGTAAAAATCTGATAAAAATGTACGCTAGCATAATGTATGAAAATTGTATCTGAATTATTTATCGTTTTGAAGCTTTATATAATTATATACACCTGAGGATGGTTCTTTTAGGAACTGAAACATGTCGTGAAACATGAAAAATGATGGTCTAATGTAAATCGAATATTTCGACAAAGAACATCATTTAATATTTTAAATATTTTAAATGTTAATTATTGTAATATTTAATAAGAACTATTGTGATTAGACGGACAAAATTTAATATATAAAAATATTATTGTTATGAGTTGTAGTCATGTAGATTCGTAAATACAAACCAACATTTCGGGAAAAAAATACTGTCTCACCTTCATAGCTAAAGATGAAACACCGAAACACTGAAACATCTCACCGTCTGAGAACCACAAATCTCGTAACTATTCGATACGTGAAGTACATGAATAAGGAATAAGACATTATGAGCAGATTTACAACAATATATAAAACAAACCTAACTTCTGAACCTGTGAAAGGGGTTCAAAGCATTCAGAATGTTGGGAGAAATAATAGGACTTCTTCAGAAAACAACAACGAAACACAATATCTCCATTACAACTGCAGTTTGCATAAAGCCATTTATTTTAGCTTAAAGACAAAGAACGTATTACATCCCTGTAGCAATCTTGCCGCAGATTCAAACCTACTGCTTTATTTTCTTAAAAACACATTAAATTTTTAATTTAAACAAGGAGAATAAGTAATATCTCCAGCTTATGAGAATTAATTAATTATGTATTCACCGTTTATGAAACTGTATCAGATGCTACTAAGTAGAGACGGCTGCAACTAAGCTCAGAGAAAAAACAATATCGAAAAACAAAAGTGTAGATTTATTTATTTATATGTGTGGTTTATTTAACGACGTTGACAGTAGCTTCGACTAAACAGAATCCAATGACAAGATTAATAAATTAATAATGACTTATAAATGACAAAGAAGAAGCCATCGCGGCTAAATTCAAGACATCCCCGATGTTCCTGGAAGAAGTGAGGAAAATCCATAAAAACCTGTCACCAACGGAGATTTGAATTTAGAACTACCCGAATATAAAGCAGGATGTGACATTCGCTGACGAGGAGGCAAAGAATCGCAGATTTCAGGTCTCGGCACTACATGAATCTGACTAGAAGCTGATTTCTTGGACCTTCCTGATGGCGTACACATAGTGCGTGCGTGTGAATGTGAATTCATTGAGGCTGCAAATAAACTCGTATTGATGCAGATACTACCGGTATCATGTTCACTTTCTCCCTAATTAACACCAATTCGAAATCCATCAACAACTCAATTAAGCTAGAATCAAAAATATCGACTTTCAAACAATACAATCAATCAAATGTGTTCCATGACACGAGCTATGAAGAGTACAGCAAAAAGTGAACTATGTGGAAAAGTCGGGTAATGGATTCAACATAAATCTCTCTGATCTGTGGCGTCGCGAAGCTACCATATATCATCTGCATGTTCTTTACACCCGCGTCAGCTGATGGATTGTGTTCGCAAGGCGACTGCAGAAATACAAAAGAGAGACGTCAAACACGCTTGACGGAGCCCTGACTATAGAATTCATACACTCATCAGAGACAGATCTAAAAGAATTATCAGATTAATAATAACACCACCCGAGCATCATACTTTACATAATTCGGAAAAGCTCAGACAATATGCAGACAGGATAGGGTTGGACAACAGAGGTTCGATTCTTGACAAAGGCAGAGATCAATAAAATCTTCTCAGGCAATCAGCCGCGTTAACTGGTTACCGTAGTAGACCGACGTTTCGGGAACCAACTCTGTAACACAGGCGACTTCCGAGGTATCCAGTCACATCAGAACCCTGATGATGGGGACAGAGTTCGTTCCCGAAACGTCGGTTTACTACGGTAACCAGGTAACGCGGTTGATTGGCCGAGAAGATTTTATTGATTGTACTCGCCGCGAAAGTCTCAAATCCTACAGGCAGATATATTTCTCTTATCCGCAGCGTCCAAAACGGCTCTGTGATCAAATCCATTTCCTATCAAATGTGACCCGGTGGTCTTTTCGCCCGGGATAAAGCGTATGAGCTGACAGTCGTCTAATAATGACGATAAGAAAGCCTGGCGCTTTAACTCCGATCTTCTTACGTCTTCATGGCGTTGTGCTGAAGTAAACATCAGTGGAAACTATTTTTACCCGAGTTACAAGGAACATTATCGCTGAATCCTGTGTTTTTCCAGTGCAGAAGGACGCAGCATTGATTACGTAAACGAATATTAGACCTATACATGGTGATCCAAAGCCCTGCCGACGAACTTCACCTCCGAAACGTCAGTAAGCTTCTACCAGAACACCCTAAGCAAGAAGCCAGAAGACAGTCATCTTCATACTGTAAGAAGTTTAAATCTCACATGTCCGTTGTAGTTTTCTGGGCTATAACATGTATTATACGTAGGTATAATTAAATTTGTTACCGTCTTTCCCAAATATATAACATTTTAAAAGAATTTAAAAATTGTCATTTACTATGGTCGTTTAGAAAATGAGATACAATATCTTTCCCAAATAAGAATCTGGGTTAGTGTCTTTTAAAATAGATAAATACTTCCAGAAGTGCAATTCATCTCCTTACTTTTTCATATAATTAGAAAGAAACATCGCAGGAAGTCCAAGTTTGTACTGCAAGTTGGGATGTTCTTGTCTTCCGCTTAAGAATATTAACATCGCCATTAGGGCAGTTTACAGAACGACACAACTCCCCTGCTGTAGGAAGTAATTTATTACATGTGAAGAATTTTCACGTCTCAGCATTTCCTGGAAAGTAAATTATTTTCTACGTTACATAAGCGAGGTATTCGTTATGAACGCTGCATTTATAACATCGAGGAAGAGATGTTTAAGTACTCTGAGTCCTGCACGATTAAGAACTTTCATGTGGGTTTCGAGCGTGTCCTTTTTCGAGTATAGATTTTTCTTTAAACTTCCCTCTTCATAGATACAGATAATACGAGAGCTTCTCCGTTACCTCTTGATAAACACAAACATCTTGTCGTTAGCGAATCTGTAAATGATTGTAAGTTCCGGATGTTACGATAAGCAAAGGTAACGTTTTGTTTAACTATTAGAACGAGCTAGTATTATTTTTTTAGGGCAAACAAGAATTGCTTGGAACATAAATGATTAAGTACGGAGTTGTGAATAAAAATCAACGAAGATGACAACGTGATTTCTGCCTCAATGAAGGCAGGACGTACCTGTGAAACAACGCTGAACCAAATCGACGTTGCAATAATTTAATTATTCTAATATCAATACTTAATCCAGAAACAAAGCAAGTTGTACGAACACATAACGAGAAATCGTCATTTATCCCCATACTGTCGAAAATTCGGAGACACCCAGAGTTATCAGAGTCAAGATATAAACCCAGTATGAGAATCCCGACCCATAAAACACAACAATTTTCTCTTCTCGACGTTTTGTGAGGTAATAAATAAAGGAAAACAGCGGTTTAAGACATTGATTACAGCAGTGAGTAATGTTGGAGGAACCACTCTTTTGTTCAGTCCAACATATAGAGAGGGGGCAGCTTTTCAATCTGGCAGAAGGAACTGGGCCAAGGCGATTCCTTGTGAAGGGCGAAAAGCCTCTCTCGAACTGCGGTTCCCTGGAGCACGGCGAGGAACCATGACGTTAATTGGCTTGATCCATCTCTCTGGCCCACAAAGGAAGAAACAAAAAGAGACTCAGCACAAAGGAAAATGTCACTTCTTTTGTCCCTCCCACGCATCATTCCGCTGAGATTTTAGTCGAGCTAGCTTCGTTAAACGCGGAACACGTTTTAATTTAAGAAAACGGAAATCATAATTTTTTAAAAAGTTTCGAGTTGGACAATTACGAGAACTGCCAAGGAAAAAGAAACTGAGAATCCAAGAAAAAGGGTTGTCTCAGGAAACTCCGAAATTCACACACGAAATAAAACTGTTAAAATCTTCAACTTTATACAGCACAGCCCTTCTTAAGAAGCTGACAGTCGCCCAGGTGGTCAAAAATCCACTGCCTTTTGTGGAACCCAAAGGCGACCCCGTCAACGGGCACTGTCCTGAAACGGTTAAATCTAGTCCATAAACACAACATGACACTTTTTTAGCGTTCAATTTTTACGAACGCCGACATCGAGTTATCACTCCAGCTTCGTATTCGGGCACTCCCAGGTTCAAAATCGGCCGGAAAACAAGCTACTGTCAGATAGGACCTCTGAAACGTGTGTTAACTTCTACTAGACCAGTGGTATTCAACCTGGGGTACGCGAAGACATCTTAAGGGGTACGTGAAATTAAAATATATATATTATTTTATGATAAACACTGAATAATCAGTAATGTAATTTATTTAATTTATTTTAGATATGTATTTATTATTCCAGATGTAGATTATATACTATGTATAACTTTGGGGGTACAAAGTTGAAGAGAAATTATATCTGGGGGTACGCGAACAAAAAAGGTTGAATACCACTGTACTAAACTACACTGCGCAACAACCCAGAAGACAGCCAACTTCAAAACACTTCACTATTACAAAGATCGAATGGTTAATGCTGTTCTATTTACACAAAATCATGCAAAACCCACGAATAAAAAAGCAGAGTTGCTGACTGTGGCAGTAGCTGGTACACACATGTAATTTGACTTTAAAAGGTTAATCTAATATGGAGTTTACAAACGCTTTAATCAGTTCCAGAATCCGAAACCAAAAGTTGTTCTTATTTTATTCTGTTCAGCGAGCTGTTCAAAATTTCACTCTCGTCCGATTGCGACCGAATATCTGGCTCCGCACAGTACATACATAATTGCAATGGACCAAACTGTAATGAAATTACTTGTATTATAAAGCGGTGTAGGAACATTCACGCGGTTTCCAGGTGGTTTTGCGCGCAGTGACCTCAGTATTCCCGCGGGTGGGTTGGCGGAACGCCGATAATGAGCCTATGCCTCATGTTCGCCCAATTGACGACAGCTAATAACAGGGTATTCCCCGCGGACGGGAGGACAATAAAGCGATATAAATCTCACGTCCCTTAGCAATGGTCGCATAAATCCAGAATGAGTCACGCGCCACCAAATGCAAATTCGCTGCACGTTATTTCGACGTCAGTGGAATGTAAAATACCACTCCATAATCTAACCAGCATTCATCACTTTCTAGTCACCGCAATCCGATATTTGCACGTCGCGATGTCAACAAAAAAGAATCAAAAGGTCTACTTCCAAACAGTGAATAAGCATCCGTCCGATATTTTATATTCACTGGTCTTCGTGTTCATTTATTACGACCTAGCTAAAGTATCATTTCTCTGCCCGCATTTTCCTTAAAGAGACTACATTGAAATAATACAATTCCTTATATTTAACAAACTGTTATTTATATATGATCTGAAGCTTTCACGACGACTAAGTATAACAAATTCTTCTCCGGTTACCAGCCACCACAGAACCCTGAGGACGAGGACGAAGATAGTTCTCGAAACGTTGGAGTTTTCTTTATTAAGCCATATTACACGGCTGGTAGCCCGAGATGAATTTGTTAAACCCTTTTTTAATTTTTTTGCAATTATGTGTTTTCAGATCAAACTTTCTACGCGACTTTAATAATCTTCATAAACAAGAAGACCCAAGATACTGTTGATTCGGTTCCGATTTTGCAGTAATGTGAGATGATTTCAGATCACAATACAAAACTGATTTGCCACGAAATATCCATTTGAAAGGCATCACGTATATGTAAATATGTACATACACTGGAGACACAGACGTAATCTGCGAGTATTAAGAAATTACGTTTAGTGCCAGACACTAGATTATTACATTTCAGACTTCAGCAGATATTTTTTCCGACACGTGACTAGTAAACATAAGAGAAACGACAGAACGCAACAAGTGTTGGCCGACAGCTCTTCAGTCGTCACCACTGTTTATTAGGAACTTGTCGAGTAAGTGTCTAATTTCAATATCACACGAACATTCACAAGTCTCTTTGCATTCAACGGGCTGTTTGCACTCCAAAGACTTTGTGCAGTGTACAACATGTAATGGCCTACGTAATACGTCAACCGTGTTTACTGTGGGACATGTGATTTCGCAACTCATTGGAAATCAAACTAAGGATCTTCATTCTCGCATGAGACGCGGGGTCTGAAAAATAAGCGAGGAGGAATCAGAAGTCTGGTAGGAAAGGCTTGCTTCGCTCTTACCCTTCGAATACTTTCTCACAGTACAGACAGATTCAACGCAGTAGTTCACAGTAACCAAGGAGAGAGATATCATTAATAACAACGGAATATTGTACCGATGTTTTCTGAACAGTCAGTAGATAGTCAACTCTGGCGGAATGACAGGCCTAGTGGCAACTAGGAAGACAACGATCAAGATAACTTGCTAGTATAGTAGTTTACTTCTAATAAATGGCATCCTAAGTACTCGCCTTTGAACCTATCCTCATGCCTCGGAAAGTTATAAATCGTTTTACAAAATTCAATTCAATTCTGTCGCCACAGTGGGAAGTAAATTTCCAAACGTCCTATACAAGAGCCCGACTCCTGTATCAAAACACACGAGGTGCATGCACATCAGCGAAGAAAGCTCTTGAAAAATGATGTTATCTCCAGCAACATGGTATCAAAAGATCAACCGCATTATTTTGGTGCGCGGTGTGAACACAGCCAGACAAGACAGAACAAACACTGCAAATGCACTAACATGTGTAAAGCGAAGAACAACACGAAGTGACGTAGACGTCGAACAGGAAACACACCTGCATAACAAATTTAATTACATCAACGGCATGTGCACTACAGAAGCAAGAAATTCTGACAAGCACTCCTGTACTCCAGCCCACACAGTACCCACCCCTTCAGCACTCGAGAAACTGAATAAAAAGAACCCGGAAACAAATCGGAGACACGACCGAAGCCATTAAACCACAACTTCTGCCAGTTTAATCTACTCTCATCTACGCAAGCGATTTATTCACGACTCGTTTTAACTGCATTCTCCAACGGTATATAAATTATGGCCATTTTCCACAGAATTTCACAAGCTTCAGTAACAGAATGTATGAAGTCGTGCTTAAAATAAATGTTTCCTCATGTTGAATTTAAATTCTCAGAGCACAGAACCAATTTCCTCTACTGAGCTATTAGTGGGCCTTCTCAGCAGAGAGAGGTCTTACTTAATTTACCCTTTTGCTACGCCTCGTAGAAACAAAACTATGGAAAATGACTTTCAACCTGAAGGAAACGCACATTAAAGTAGATATTACTGTCAGGCTGCCTTGTTCCTGCACGTCAAAATGGTTCACATTCTATACGGAAATAAAACGAACCTATCGCCTTAAGGTAGACGGACAGCAGTTTTCCAAAGAGTGCATACCTAAACATATGAGAATTCCAGAAAATTTACAGACAGAAATAAATTGCATTCCGTTTCTTTGGAGACGCAAGTTTGGAATTTCTGGTGGGCAATACTAGGCAGACTGCAGAAACTGTGGCTTCCGTGGAGATCTCGGTAATTACAGCTAGAAGAAGAAAGTGGGCACAAGATATAAAATGTTTCGGAGAAATCCTAGCCCAATAAATCCGGACCAACCTAGCATCTCGGCAAGTAACCAGACGCAGAGAGTGGAAAGAAGAAATAAAGAATTCCAGACAATCCCGAGCCCAATAAACGCAACGCATTAACTTCCACAGAGCAGCTGTTAATAATATTATACTCTATAGAGCACGCTTCAAAGAGTGTAAATCAAATGAATGTTCTGAGTCCATAGAGTTTTTCTTGTCATCCTAATATTCGCTTAGCCGATCAAGAAATTCCTAAATAATCGCGACGATTCGTTAACAAGTTCGCACTAAGTCCGAATAAAAGTAATGTAACAACCATTCCATCCCTAACTTGCCACAATTTTTCATTACTATACTTTACCGCCGAGGCGTCGCTTTGCTGTTTAATCATGATCACTGAACACCCTGCAAACTTAAACGTCAATTAAACTTGTTTAATTTCCTATGTTTTACATGTGAGCAGCACAACGGTGACGTACGCATTTAAAATTAAAGCCGGATTAATTAATGTACTGTCTATATGTTTCTGTAATCTTATTATTCGTTCGTATCTCGCAGAGTTAATGGAATGTCGAGTTTTCACGTTTTCTGTTCTTTATTAAAGTTACCAGTCCCCCAAGATTCCCACTGACTTTCGTCGTTAAGTCCTGTGCAACAATCACGCATGCGCGCACAGAACACAAATTAATATTAGAGGGTTGAGAATTTTAAACAGAATTAGCAAGTTCATGTGGAGTGTCTTGAGACTACTCAGTCATAAAAACTTTCACTTCAACAGGTCACTTAAATGATGAACTGTAAAGGACCACGATTACAAAAGACAGCAAACAAACCGATTTCTCTCAATTAATTCACGGCGCTACTGAGGGCCGTCCAAGACGTGGTAATTTACATACTGGTGGCCGCGTTTGGGCAGGCCGAGTGCACAAGATACCGGAATCAAATCCCTCTGGGGGCACAGCTGTTTTTCATTCCGTCCAGCCCGGCCGGCAATGCAGAGGGATTCGTTACCTGTGATTAATTCAGCAACGGAACCGGCCTGAGTGTTTAATCCTTAAAAGCAGTGGAGAAACTACGGAAATGAATGGGGAATGAAAGATCGGCCAAATAAATTGGAGACTTGCAACGCAGGGTTGTCCAAACAGATCTCGTACATGGCTCCAGGGTGACAAGACAAAAGGGTAAAGTACGAGACAGAAGGTGCACTGCAGAGACATCGATGAAGGTATGAAAGAAAGAGAATTAAAATAAATAAAGTGAAACAGCGAAAAGGAAATAAATAAGAACGAATAATTAAAGAAATGAGGAAGAAGCGTCAATCTATCACAAAAAAAGCGTGGACCAAATGAAGAACAAATTATCAAAGAAAAAGAAACAAAACGTATAGAAAAGCAAAGAGAGAGAGAGAGAGAATTATTTCAGAAAGAGGAAAAATAGAACTCGATAATCAATCAAACAAAAGACAAAGAAACGAATAAATGACGCAGCAAACAAAAATAAAGAGCGACTGAAGAGCAAATCGATCTCATGCCACAACGTTCGGCCCTTCCTCGACTTTTAATCGAACAGCAATTAACTCACACCGACCCGGATTCCTCACTGCGAGGTAATTAAACAACACTTCGATCTGAACCAACAGACCAAACGCATTGCCCAGAGGTGGAGCGCCTCAAACTAACTGCATCTACTCAATTTTGTTCTCGTTCCACTGCCACAATCATAAGTGACATGATAAGCGGGAGCATCATGGTTGAGAATGTAATTTAATTTTAGGCAAAATGAAACTGTATTACAATTCCTAGAAGGCGCTTTCTGAGCGGAGACCACCAAACCCTCAACAGGACACATTTAAACAAAAAATAAAAATTCCCCATTCCACAACAGTAATACCCCAAAGCATTTATACAATAACGAAACTATTTAAGCAGACAGCATCTATGTGAGCACTCTCAGATATTGAAAGGCTTCCGCGCTATAATTACGCAAGGCTCATTCCAGACCGAAATCAAAGGCATAAAGAACATTAACCAGAAGGAAAACTTTAATCGAACACTTAAAAGACTTCGAAATCCACCAGCATTTGGTTCATAATTCGTTGCCCCTGGCGACACAAAATTGTCACCCACTCATAGAAAACGTACAACAAGAGAAAATGTTTTGAGGAACAGCGATCTAATTATCTGGGGCTGCCGCATGCAAAGCCAAGAAAAAACTGTTTCTTCCTACAGACATTCGTGATTAGGCTGTGGCGAAGCGCCGGACAGGGTGGGCAGATACACACGTCGCCTTCTGGCTTCACCATACGTGTACACTCGTTATTAATCGACTTCAAGAGTTTCCGCGCATACGCAGATTCCATCGTTGGCGTGCCGCATATACGAGTTTAAAATTAAAACTATTAGAACAAACTACAAGAGCAAATCCGGCCACATCCCCCTACGAATTATAGTTGGTGACCAAGAAATAGAAACGTTTCTGCTAATAGCCCTCCTCCACTCCGCCTCCTCATGATTAACCTCCATAATCATCAATATAATCTCATTACTCTCGCGAAATTTTATGAAGCATTTCTAGCGAGCTTATATAAAAGGATGCTATTTATGGATATGTATTACTAACCAAGTCCTCAGTAATACCGGAAGAAGACATACCGGTCCGTTTTAAAGGTGCTGTTACAATTTGGAAGTTTCCAGAAGCATTTACAAATGAGTTAAAAATACGAAATAGAAATACGAAACAAATCATTTCCCCTCTCGATCTGAATAACTTACTATCTCACGGACAGAAGAGTAAATCAAAAGTTGATGGCGCACGTATATTCACATGTAATTTTAAATTTTAAAATTGCGTTCTGGCATATAGTACGCCTGTCATGTCATAAGATTTACGATGCAAAGACAATGTACAATCGTTACATCACAAAATCAATCGTTCTAGAGTTCGCAGGTTTTTGAAAATCGTCATATAGACCTCCAAGTTTACCACTGAAAGTCGTCATCTTTTCTAACAATGACTCTAAATGTCGCTTTACATCTGCAGCATATATTTTTTTTTATATTTGTAGTGTTCTGTCTGACGACAGGTCCATATATTATGAACAGGATCCTTCCATCCTCTTCAGGTTGTCAGGAACCTGCACCGTGGCGGCTCCTGCAGCATATATAAGAACTTATATCGATAGAAATCACGCAACTTGAAGACATGTAGACAGCCAACGTGTAGAAATAATCGCCTCTTTCGCGTTAAGAGCCACTATCTTGCAACTATCCTATAAAATCTGAGTATCTCTATATTAAGTAGGTCTATCAATACATCTGATATGAACTACCTCTGCCATCCAGTTGTTTTATTATCAATGTATATGCTGGGAACTGTCAAAAGAAGTTAGTTATGAAGTTTATTACACTCTCGTTCCATTCAATGCGAACGTTAATGTCAGGAACATTTTCAGATACTTTACGACCAAAACTACGTGTAACGATGGACGGCATATAATTTTACCAAGCCAATGTTTCGCAAAGGACACAAATAATTCGGCATGGACAGAATACGACAGTGTCACTATATCACTATGTTTCACAAATCTAATCGACTAATTTAATGACAAAATAATCCAGTGTCAACTTTTGCTCTACCTCCAAAAATTTTACAACCGACACATAAAATACACACACGTTATATTCCGATGAAATGATAACGTGACATACAGGAAGCATACATTAGTATTAGGGTGAATAGAACTACGTTAATAAGAACAGGTACACTCCTGGAAACTCTTAACCAGTGAACTATAATAAGTTAACTGCGTGGAGCAGTGTGTTTCTTGAGAACAGAACGATCGTGGATGGATGAAGATTTCCCCCATAGAATGAGAAGTCCATTACCGTCCATAATTTCACAGCCTGATTCTTCAATATCCACTTTAATATTATCCTCCTATCTGCTTCTAGACATTCTGGCCAAATGAGTGTATTCGTATACGCGTGTTATTCAAATGTCTCTGCGATATTCCGCCGCGTTGTCAAATACAATTTTACCAACATTTCAGAAGTGCCTGCTGCCTCAACAATCATCGCCCCGACGACGGAGGCAGCAAGGGCCTCTGAAACGTTGGTCAACTTCTACAAGACTACACGGCGCAATATCCCATAAGACAGCTGAGGGTTTTGACTAGAGACTTTACCTGACATGAGACAAAGCCAGAGGTACGAAAACCCACCCACCACTGGTGTAAACTCTTTTGTCACAAGTTATATCGCAGCTGCTGGAAGCAATATGTCTGGTGAGCGCAATACAAATCAGAGACGCTAATGGATAACATGTCCTTCACAAGGATTTAGCTACTTTTAGTACGAGTCCTGTAACTACCCTGAGGTCAAAGCCCAACGTAATCTATCAAACCCGCGGACAATAAACCACACATAGGTAGCGGGGCGTTATAATTCAAACTGTAGCAGGGAAATTTCCGCGAAATTTTTCCTCCTCTATTCAAATGAAATTTCTCGACAATTCCCACTTCCAGGCAGACAGCGAAACTCACTCAATTAATTGCAACATAACAAGAAACAATTTTAACGAATAATTCCTTCCTATTATTTTATATGGGTGTCAATCCAGTCTATCAATCGAAGAGAAGAACATACATTCCGATTGTGTTTAGGCAACACAAGATCATTAGCCTACATACAGCCGACAAGACGGTCATTAAACAAACCTTCACATTATTGGATCAAAATCTACATGTTTAAACACAATTTATCATCAACCAGTTCACTGCATGTGCAATACAAATATTATATTAAAATAAATTCACATGTTGAAACAACTTGTAAAATCACCGGACGCAGTTTAGGACTACATGGATAAGGGGATGAACAGAATATGGTTCGTCCCCCCCATTGGTCGCCTGAAGACGAAAGTACAACACAACTTCCCGAAACGTCGTGGTTTCAATTCAAACACCATGACAGAAAACGTTACACACACTGGTATACCACACCTAGAAACCTTTAAAATATCTTGTACTTTTTTCAAATAGGACCAGAGTCAATCATTTATTGTGTACGGTTGCAGATCTGGGAAACATCCTGTCAAATTATAATTATCATTATTACTGGCCAGAGACATTACCGACACGTAATCCTTTCATTAAGCATACCGGGCCATCGTCCACAGAGAACTGATAAGGTTATATTTGAGTTTCGTAAACCAACGTAATCTATCAAACCTGCGGACAATGAACCACACATAGGTAGCGGGGCGTTATAATTCAAACTGTAGCAGGGAAGTTTCCGCGAAATTTTTCCTCCTCTATTCAAATGAAATTTCTCGACAATTCCCACTTCCAGGCAGACAGCGAAACTCACTCAAATTACTCAATTAATTACAACATAACAAGAAACAATTTTAACGAATAATTCCTTCCTATTATTTTATATGGGTGCCAATCCAGTCTTTCAATCGAAGAGAAGAACATACATTCCGATTGTGTTTAGGCAACACAAGATCATTAGCCTATATACCACCGACAAGACGGTCATTTAACAAACCTTCACATTATTGGATCAAAATCTACATGTTTAAACACAAATTTATCATCAACCAGTTCACTGCATGTGCAATACAAATATTATATTAAAATAAATTCACATGTTGAAACAACTTGTAAAATCACCGGACGCAGTTTAGGACTACATGGATAAGGGGATGAACAGAATATGGTTCGTCCCCCCCATTGGTCGCCTGAAGACGAAAGTACAACACAACTTCCCGAAACGTCGTGGTTTCAATTCAAACACCATGACAGAAAACGTTACACACACTGGTATACCACACCTAGAAACCTTTAAAATATCTTGTACTTTTTTCAAATAGGACCAGAGTCAATCATTTATTGTGTACGGTTGCAGATCTGGGAAACATCCTGTCAAATTATAATTATCATTATTACTGGCCAGAGACATTACCGACACGTAATCCTTTCATTAAGCATACCGGGCCATCGTCCACAGAGAACTGATAAGGTTATATTTGAGTTTCGTAAGTAGTCTCAGAGTTCAACAACACTCAGATGACAGAGAAACATACACCGACACATTTGAAAAGATTCCAGGTTCACACGGCGGGGAGTATGATGATGACTGTCTTGTGAAACGTTGCGACGTGAAGTCTGGTAGAAGCGCCTCTGAAACGTCGGTAAATTTCTACCAGACTACACGGCGCAACATCCCAGAAGGCACTCATCTACGTTGACACATTTAATCGAAGTGAATTCGGTGCATCGGACGATAACACGCAGTTAAACGAGTTAAAACCATAAAAGTAATATTTCATGACTACTTTGCATTAGATTTGCTTAGCTACGTGAGCTCAGAGCGATTCCTAAATTCAAAAACAGATTTCTGACTGCAGCAAACAGAAAGGAAAGTCGCTTCAGGACGATAAAACCTTGTTCGTGGTTCATCCGCGGAGGTGTTCAGCGAGATTTAGCCAAAAAGAGAAAACAGTTGAAGCACGTACGAGCGGCTTATGAACCGTTCGTGACTGGGTATCATTTCAGCTAGAAAACTACCTTACAAATAGGGATTGGATTTTGCAACCTACAGGACGTCAGCTCTGAACGACTACTCACAAAATACAGTGTGATTCACAATTAGGTCCAGATTTAAATAAAGTAAATATCTTAAATAGACTCGCGACATCCACACTCAGCATTTATAAAAATTTAAATTGTAAAACAAACTTCAAGGTTGCCCCAATATGAAGTGCTTCGTATCGTATCAGCAGTCGTGTTACATTCATAGTTATTATTCATTTAAAGAGGAATCTGATTGTGTCTAACCTGTATACTGTTACAGAATCCTTTTTTCAGCCAAATTATATGCGTGAATTTAAAAATCTGACTTTTGTTAAAGAGTAAAACCATCTGAAATTAAAAGTACAAAATTTAGCTTAGATATACAAATGGCAAAAAACACCAAAGGAAAAATGAAAATGAAATATATGAAAAGT
>NW_019061348.1:200785-242433 GCF_000696155.1 Zootermopsis nevadensis
TTACAATCAGTAAGATTCCCCGCGAGGTGCTGTCCACCCAAATTCATCACCCTGTAGTAACTTTAAAAAGATACTCTGTATTTACCGCTGTCTCCAAACGAACCCACGGGCTGCAAAAGCGAGATTGCGTTGCAAGACATGAAAGTTAAGTATAATTAATATCGTTCCGCTTCATATATGGATGCTGTATTTACGGATTCCATAATAGACAGTCGCAGTTCGTGCATACACATCACTACATCAGTAGCGAGCACGGCTCGTAATTGAAACTCGGCATATTTCACTGCCTTTGAACTATGATTAAACAAACAGAACACCAAATAATGACGGATCGATATGTCCCCTGCACTCAACCCTACAGGACAACCACGTATCAGGATTTTAGATCCCAAAAAGAAGTAAATTTTGTAGTTAATAAAAGTATCCAAGCATCGCGGCCGCCATGACACACGAAGGTTAAGTAAAAATGTACTTAGTGGCCACTTTGGCAGGAAATTTGAAAGGAAGAGACAACTTAGGATATTCAGACGTACGTGGCATGATAATATTAAAAAATATCGTAAAGAAATACCTTATGAAGGAGCAGACTGAATTCTGTTCGCTCCAGATAGGGTCCAATTGCGAGATAATCTGAGCACGGTAATTAATTTTGGATTCTACAAAAGGTGGGAAATTTATTAACCATCTGAGTAACTATCAATATATACAGAAGAACTCTCCTTCATAGAGTTAATCTGGTAATGTAATATAACAGTCGTTAAACACATCACCTCTTCAAAACATTGGTTACATTTGGTTATATATATACACGTATGTTGAGTCTTCAACTATTATTTACACCGTTCCTTCCCATGACCTGATAATTCCCTTTTACATTTCACGACTCTTCATTTTTTGGTTGTCCCAGATATGTTGCAACTCGCGTGTTCCCTAAAATCATGGTGCTGTACACAAAGTTCATTGCCAAATTTGCATAATAACATTTCAATAATGGCACTGCCATCTTTTTTTTAAAAAAATTCTGTCTTAACTGCGTACTTTTCAATATTTCTTTGTCTCAACGTTCTGTGTATTTTTCCAAACATCCCCTCCAATATATTAAGCCTCATAACGATATCTTCATTACTGTAATATGATACATTAAACTTAAATAATTACATTCAGATACTTGTCCGTTTATTTTATTGTCCATCCCCATTTTAAATCTAACATTATCGTCTCCTTACGAAATCACGGCATTAGTCTCGCGAGTTCGTTATTTCAAATTGATATCATTCATTGTTTTCTCAGGTTGGTTGGCATGTATCTATCTGTAAAGCCTACCACCCTCTGATTCGTCAAAATAAACTTTACAGTCAGAAAATACAGATTCATTTCAAAAGTATTTTGTGACTGAAGGGCGAACAGACATGTAACAAGTCAACAGGCGGCAGAACTCGACCTTAGAAAACCAAAAAATAAGCAACTGAGATCCACAGCCTTTGACACTAACGAACGTCAGAAGTATGACAACATATCAGTGTCAGACACAGTACAGCGTCCATTATTATGTGGCAGTATTGTGGCCCCGTGTATAGCTTGATTGATACATTGAACTGGACTATTAACTAGCACAGTTATTTAGCGACCGTCATAATAATGGGCGAACAGGGAACAGCACTGTCATGGAAATAGGGCAGTTCCATCGGAAGTCCACTAGAACAGCCACGTTAATTACAAACTCCCAACAGTGCGACCAGGTGCCATTATCTGACCTCAATTCCGACTGACAACAAGTAAATCACGTCAGATTATTCGGAATAAATACTTCGCAGATTTCGATTAAATTTGGTACTGGCGGGGTACTACATCAAAAGTTATTGGGAGAATTTAAATTTCAGTTCCTATCATTTGTATGAAACTCAAATCGAACTTTAGACATTTGGTAAAGAAAGTTTCACCTACAAAAAAATTAAATGGTACATAAATCAAACATACATCTCATGAAGGACTAGAAATGTTTGTTTTCTGAAACACAACATACGTTTAATATATTAAATAAAATACAAGGTAACTTTTGACTCTCTGGAATTTTGATATCTGACGTGAGGCAGCTTCATAAAACCAATCCAATCTGCAATAAATTAAAACCAATGTCAAAATAACAGGAATACGCCAGTGCAAACTATGGATTTGGAAAACATTTCTTTCAGTATTCAACAAAGTAAAGTCAAAGAAATTCACATGCTCAATAAATTCCCAACTGAATGGAATACAAATGATCACGATACTAAAGCCGTTGTTCTTCTGGGTTTTGAGCGGGCTGAACTTATTGCGTATTCATAATTATTTTACATGTAACGTCATACATAACATCATTTAACAGTGCAGCTATTCATCTATTAGTTCATACAGACCAATACTGAATTGGGATACGTCAGTAAAGTGACCAGATAAAAGCAAAACTATTGGGGTTCGATATCCGCCAGGTGCAGGGAATATTCACTTCGACATTCCATCCACACCGGCTCTACGATCCACCAAACCTCCTATACTATTGGTAAAGAGAGCTCGTATCATAAAATCAATACAGCCGGAGCGTGAAGCTAGCCACTCTCTTTCATCCAGCGATGAAGTTAAGAATTCGTGGAACTGTCTCCATTTCCAGTTTATTGATGGTGTGCGCGTATTAATTTTGTAGAAGTGCAAAATAAGCAGAGTAGCATATACTTAGGTGTTCATCAACATGCAGACATTTCCTTTTCGCCAGCTGAGCACATCGAGAGCCCGTAAACCGTTCGGGGGGGGGGGGGTGTTCCATCAAATTACGGTCCGCAACTTGTCTGTACTATTAAACCTAACAGCGCGAGGGACAATAAACTATACTTTAGTTCTGATGACAAAGTTTCGTGTCCTAGTACCTTACAACTGACGCACGTTTCATAAAACTAAATTAAAGAATGAAGACAATTGTAGATATCACATGTTGCCAACATCTGTTTTTTTTTAAAAAAATAAGTTCCTCTAAAGAACTAACCAACTAGCCCCAATCCATCTCATCAAAAAATCCCCCATCTTTTATGGAACCCGAAAGTTCGTCACTGTGTATTCAAAATCCCGCCATCGAGCCAGTGATGACTTTATACAATGTTTTTTAAAAACTGTTAACCACGGAAACACGGTTAATATAAACGCTCCCTGGGTATCTTTAACAATAAAGGAGTGATTTCTGCAAACTCGCATGGGTATTTATTAAAACAAACAGTACTACAATAACGAAACTAAATTTATTGTGACAATATTACGTGCGCCCGATGACCAAATTCCTATTATTTACCGTACGACACAACATAGAGACGGTTGCCAAGCAACGAAATAACCCTGTGTATAGACGGCTTCTGCACTGTGACAGGCAGGATCAACTAGAACACATATTACAGACTGAGAGAAATGTATATCACCGAACGAAATGATTTTGTATAGGAAGATGACTGTACTGTACTAGATCCACCCAATTCCACGGAAGCGTGGCCTATACAGGGAAAACTTAACAATTCTTCGAAATTTAACTACGCTTTTTCAACTGTATCGAATAATATGAATTGTAAAAGTTGAACTGAAAGCGATCTACGACGCTGTCGGGTTTTACGAAAACAATGACAGTTGTTAAACTTACGTACAGACCTACACACTACTAACTTAGATTAAAATATTCGGTTAATTTATGTAAACTTATAATTGCAGTACGTGTTTCTAATCTTTTTGTTCGGACGTTCAATGTTAAATAGTTCTTCGATTGTCGGACAGTCATTTAAAAGAGCTTCCTAGTTTTAATGTTTTGTCCCGCGAAGAAACTTTAACTGTTAATTTTGGCAACACTGGTCAATGTCTTTAATTCCTTTTCATACACGCAACCCATACCATAAAACAAAATATCCAATCAACCATCAAGTAACCACTAACATTTTATTCAAGTAATTTACATTAATTTTCGTTCGACTCACTAATCGGGACTGAAAACTTAACACGCATTGTGGCGTATCGGTATTCATTAACTACTTACTTAAGACATTACAGAAACATGAATTTTACAGTTGAAAACAAGTTGCTTAAGTGACATTATTGATATAATCTCTTATTAATAATTCACAATTTTCAAACAATGCATTTGTAATATTCCCAGTCGTATTCTCTTCGCAATATTGGTTTCGGCAACACCGCCAAATATGAGTTGCCGTTCTGGTGATGCGTAATCTATTCAAAAAGTAGGTCGGTTTGATTCGCATTGAGGAGAACTGGAATCCGCCTGTCGCTAGTAAGCTTGCTGCAGTTGAATCCAATCAGACCCTTATGTGTATTCATGCGCGTTCAGACGGTACTGCATACGAAAACATATTCCGATCACTACGCGTTTACATCACAGAGAGAGAAATGTTACGACTCAGTCTTGGAAAATTACAATATCGTGGAGCCACTTCGCGTTGTTACTGGCATACACGAGCACTAAATTCTGGTTCTCGGTACAATAACAGACGATCTATTTTCATAATGGCCAACACGTCTGCAACATTTTATTACGCCTCTAAAAACCACGTTTTTATTCTACTAATGAAAAAAATAATGTCAGAGTCAAACTTCGTTGTTTGATTTCAATGTCCAAACTTGAAAATTAACAAAAAGTACTGACAACACTGAAAAAAATTTCACTTTCTATGACAACTATAAGAGCTATTAACATATCCTCAACCTCTGTAGAGCAGTGGTATTCAACCTTTTTTGTTCGCGTACCCCCAGATGTAATTTCTCTTCAACTTTGAACCCTCAAAGTTGTTGGTGTATAATTCAAATTATACATAATATATAATCTACATCTAAAATAAATTAAATAAATTACATTACTGATTATTCAATGTTTATCTTTTTTTAATTTCACGTACCCCTTAAGATGTCTTCGCGTACCCTCGGGGGTACGCGTACCCCAGGTTGATTACCACTGCTGTAGAGCATAGCAAACCAGATCATAGTTTATGCCTCTAGTAAAACCAGGCACGTCCGACTCGCACTTAAAAGATTTTCGGGCGAGTCATCGGTTAACCTGGCCTTCATTTTCCTCATTCATTTACTGTGTACATCTAGCAAAGTGCCTCAACGTCGATAATTTATTATTTAAAAGATACTGTAACACCAACCAAATTACAAGCTGTGCTTTCATATGCTTACGTTACCTACTTCACAGAACTTAGCAGGTGTATTTCTTCATAATTTTTAAATAATAATATTAACAACAACAACAACTGTTCTAAGATTCGACCACGTTAATGTAACTCATAAATAAAAAGTCAGCCAATTACATTTCAGGAAAAGAATGAATCATCCCATATCCTACGTCCTTTCGCGAGTCTGCACTGGGAACTACAAGCCTGAAATTCGTTTTCCCTCCGTAAAAACAAAACTGTCACTCAGCCGCATTCTTCCCTTGTCAGGAACCCATAACAGGGAAAACAAACGGACGCTCGCTTTGCAAACTGATTTCATAACAAAATAAAATTCACGGGCCGATCCGAGAACATCTGAAAGTCAATTTTCACTACTGAGTTAATTGCATTTTATAAAGTCGTGTAGTTAGCATTTTCTGCCGCTAGGACACAGGAAGAAGATGAGAGAAGGAATGATAAGACGTCCCTCCTCGACCTCGGAGGCAATTTATCTCTCGGTCCCTCCATCTCGCCTTCCGGAGCTAATTACAAGGCTTCTTAACATTTTATACTTTATAAATCACGGGAAAGTTGAATTCTTAGGGAAATTTGTGTTTCCTTGCATAACCCAAAACTGTGTGTATTTTAAATGATAGAGTCCATAATGTGAGAGAATCCAGGCAGTTATGAGAGAAAGTTAAATGAAATAAACTTCCAAGTTTCAGAAGCTTACAAACAGCGCTCAACTTCGTAGTACAGAGAAGGGAGGTAAAGTTTATTTGAAAAAGATAACAGCCCGAAGCTTTTCGCGTAAGGCCTGCACATAATCCGGAGGCCGGAAGTTATAATCCTGACGCAGCAAGCATACATACATATGTACATAAACACAAGCTTCGATATACATATCTTTCTGTTTATACAGCAAACGTGAACCCCTTTTGAAGAACTTGTATCGAGAAATCGATATTTTGATGACATGCATACAAATAACTTCACCGAGCCTTCTTGTTCTTGAGATGATTGTCTGTCAGCTCATCAAGACAGTTGCCACCTTTTTTGAGTCCGAAGGTCCATTACCCGTGTTTTCATCTTACCACTGGACCCTGTAGTCCTACTACCCTGAATCCAGTCAACGCCTGAAGACAGTATTTCTTTAAGAGCCATTTAAATATTACCCTGCTATATACGCTTTGGCCTTCAAAATGGTCTCTTCTCTTTGAACTTACGACTAAAATTTCGTATCCTTTTTCATCTGCGAGAGCCGGGATAGCTCAGTCAGTATAGTGACTAGCTACGGGCTGGACGGCCGGGGTTCGATCCCCGACGGAGGACAGAGGATTTTTCCTCTAGCCTCTGCGTCCAGACCGGCTCTGGGGCCCACCCAGCCTCCTATCCATCGGGTACCGGGGTCCTTTCCCGTGGGGTAAAGAGCGGCCTGGGCGTGACGCTGACCCCTCACCCCATCTACTGGTCAAGGAAGAGAGGAGCTATACCTCCACTCCCCCCAAACGCCTACATGGCGTATAGTGGGACAAACTTTACTTTACTTTTCATCTGCGTCATGCGTCCCACATGTTTTGTCCATCACATTGTATTGATATATTATTCCTTATAATGTTTAGGCCCATTAGCCCCGTTAAGAAATTACATAAACTGTTCATACCATCTCATTCATGGTCTTCCTAAATCCTGCTTTCTGCAGGTTATTTTATGACGCTGATGCAATTTTAAAAGGTTATACAGTATCTAATGATAAGGAAATGCCGTAACAGTGAATATTAAAACATTTTAAGGAAACAGTCGTGGTCTATTTTAAGGTACTATGACTATTCTACTGCAAAGAACGGTTGAAAACCAACGAAACTTCAAAATAGTCGGTCGAGATTCGAAGGTGTTGCTAATTAATAAAAGTACACTCCACTCGGCCTATATACCAACAAAGGCCATTGGTTACACATGTGAGAGCGCTGACGTCTGTGTCCGGCTATTAAACAGAATCGTAAGGCAGCTAGTTCCATTTCTCACCACAAACCACTCGCGTTGGTTGGAAAATACGACAGATTTAGCTAGCTGTCTGTTTAAGATACGATCGAAGTTCATTGCTACAAACTAAATGCAATAACCTGACTTCCCCACGCAAAGGTTTCAGTTCATCTAACAGCTCTGTCACGATGATAAATGATCTACTTCACTACAAGAACGATCTAGTTAAGAAATGTTCTAGTACACAAAGTTTTCTTCAAAATTCAGCTTCTGCCAAAAGTCAAACAAATTTTCCAACTTGGCAATGGAACCTTCTCGGAGACCGCATATATACCATGAGGTGTGTCTCCACGACCAGTGCGAACAACCACGTCAGAGGTTGCCTCACTAACTCGGAACCCATCTGAAGAATGGCAAAGAGTCAGTTGTCGAGGTCCGAATGTCTGTCCGTTCACTTACATCAATATAAAAGCTACCAATATGTACATATATTCATCGCCCTGATGATACAGGCAGCAAGGACCTCTGAAACGTCGGTAAACTTCACCAGGGCACACGGCGTTACAACGCAGAAGACAGCCATCTTCGATGTTAAAACAATCTTCACATACACGCACACCTCCATCGAACACGTATCACACAACACAAATTACTTCCGGGTAAAATCCTATGCCACATAAATCTGCATACGCCTATAAAACCGAACGTCGTTTCGAGACAACGCATTGCAGGCTGAAACACAGCTCAGTTTTATCTCCACTCTTCATTGACCAATCCTAGAACCAAAAATTCTTATATTCATCCAGTGGCAACATGCCAGTCACAAATCACTAATGCTCTGGAACAAAATTGAAAGGGTTTCAACCCCAACAAACTTCCAACCACCAGCCAAATCGTTCTGAGCTCATTACCCCTAACATAAGCTTAGTTCAATCCCATATTAAGTACAATAACGAGTCTGACAAAAGCTCACGTACATTTGTTACAAACAGGAAACGGAAGTAATATCATTACACCTGACTGTATCTGAACTACGACCAAAATTAATGGGCGATGTTACTTAAATTGGAAAAAAAAAAGTTGTCAGTGGAACCACGGTTCCGGAGAATTTGACGTAAATACGTCTTTGTATTTAAATTATATTTAGGCAATAATAATATTATTCTAATTATTTCCTTTATTCATGCTTTACAATTGAGATAAGTTTGATTAAGACATTGCTTATTCAACTTGAATTAGTTACGCTTAAGATGGGTCTGTGGTAGATGAATGTAATGTAAAGTAATGTATTTTAATGTAATTAAATGTAATGTAACGTTTCCTAGGTAACAATAATGCACTTGTTACACTTTTTCGTTTCCTTTTTCGTTACACTTTTTTGCCGAATGACCCTTCCTTATAGACGTATTTACGTCAAAAACAAGAACAATAAATTTGACAACAAATATTTTAATGAAGTAATGCAGTCGACTGTCTTAAATGTTCTGAGACAAACTGATGGTGCTGATGTAAAATCACCGAGACAGCTGCTCAACCTTCCGGACCCAGAGTTCAAACAGGACATATTACCGATAAATAAACCCATGCCCGTGACGAAAAACAATCAAAGCTTTTATTTTCGAACCTAATGTTCTATCCAGCGTTCTTCTTACATTTACTAACATATGTGGGAATGTGAACATGCAAACGGCGAGGAAATGAATGCCTTCGCAGTGCCACGTCTGAGGTGGTCAAACGACGGCATTTCATAGGAAACTGGGTGCTCCCAGTTCAGTCCACGTACGATTCGTGGTTAGCAAAGTGGCAGTGGGACAGGTTTTTGTCTGAGTCCTACGATCCTTCCCTGTCAGTATCATTCCACTCCTGCCCCATATTCGATCGCGTATCATCTGGCGGATGGACAATGCGGCCGTTAGCGGCCACAGCTCCAGAGACACAGTCGCCCCATCGTGACAATAAAAGAAAATGAGGGTCTTTGTTAAAGCGACACTGGCGTACTCTGAACATCGAAATGTCGAGGAAATATCAGAACCAAATACAATTCGCCGGGTGCTTTCATTCATCACTGCATGAATGAATTTTAACTTTGTTTCATTTCGAATTGCATAAATTTCCAACAGTCGCCGGCGGAAGTGACTCATTTCTTCTCCAGCGTGCACGCCAGCAATATCTTAATCATGACGATGCTCAAAGACGTAAGACAAAGATGTTTTGTGAGCCACCACCTCTTCGCGACACAGAAACGTCTCTGCTACTCTGAAGGTCAACTAAATCGTCGTTAAACCAACATGGTACGTGCAGAAAATCCTCCAACCCCCCACCCAAACAAACCAGGATTCGATCTCATGATCACACATACACACGACTCCAGTCGGGTACCACAGAGCTACAGTTAGGCTGTTACGTATTTGTATACATTAAAAAGGTAATTATAAAAACAAATTTGTAAAGCCAAATTTTTAGTTCGAATAATAGGCGTTTCCTCGTCATCTGTTACTCAAGTTTAACTCAACGAAAGTTAACGCAGCCTCTGTACTGACATCAAAAATGAAAACGAGAATACACGATGTAATCGCTTATCGCAAAGGCAGTGGCAACATCTTGACATCCTCAGGCATGCTCCTACCCTTTTGAAGCCGAAGTCAGTCTAAATATTATTTAAGAATTCAGTCCTTACCGCGAAGAAAACACAAAAATCGTCTAATCAATGATGTTGAAAAATAAAGCCATGTTCGCAGCGAAAATCATACGAAACCCACATACACAAAATGCAGGGCTTCTGTTTGTTTATGTAAGTGGTACATATAGTTACCGCTAGGCAGCATCGTAAGGAAAAATGAAATGACACTACCCAATGTTCCATCGGGTGCAAGCTCAATATTACGAAGGCGGGTTATGATAGGTCAGTGGTGTTCAACCTTTTTTTGTTCGCGTACCCCCAGATATAATTTTTCTTCAACTTTGTATCCCCAAAGTTGTTGGTGTATAATTCAAGTTATACATAGTATGTAATCTACATCTAAAATAAATTAAATAAATTAAATTATTGATTATTCAGTGTTTATCATAAAATAATATATATTTTTTAAATTTCACGTACCCCCTAATATGTCTTCGCGTACCCCAGGTTGAATACCACTCCGCTAGGTAACAGACGCTCTACATGCAGAACTAAACACAACCACTGAGCAGTGAAAAAAAAGTGTTTGTGTGTTTGAAAAAGAGAAATAACATTCTGTTTATATTAGAAACTGTAGCAGGCAAAACGTTAATTAGAACATGTAGCTGAAACTCTGCAGTAATAACCACACACAAGATTGCAATCTACCGCTGCTACAAGGCCTACAAAGCAAAGTGAGAAAACAAGGCAATTTCAATTTACTTTGAAACTCATGTTGGCAGCACTGGAAAATATGGTGCACGTAAACAATATGAAACGTCCCACATTTGCATGTAGCAGGTTTCCGTAACTCTCACAGAGCTCTGGTCCATGGAAATTACAAGGTTGTTCACATGAAAGCGAAACCTAGTAACTAGCCGAGAGGCTCTGACGGGCGAAACACTCGTCTATTAGACCAGCAAATCGTTATTCTGCTGCATAAAATTGCAACAGGTTAGAAAACGCACACGCAGCGTAACGATTATGGCGACTTTAGCAGAATTTGATCCATAACATTTATGAAATACGTCAGTGACGGTAGAATCCCTACAGTCAACGACCTCTGAGTGGAGTGTCTTGGCGATGATGTCACCACGGGGGATCCCCACGTATTGCGCGAGTAGCAAAAACGCATGTACGATGACCGCTATTACGCCCGATTTTAACCAAACTTGAAACGAGTTCAAAAATTTCAGTAAAACTTTCCATTATAAAATTTAATGAAGAACGATAAAGTTAAACTTATGATTTTCACGGCTTTGATGATGATTATGATGTTATTTTGGGTTTTAGCGCCGTGTAGACTCTTCAGCCGACCCATACATGCTACATTCCTCGTCCATCGAATTATCCTTGAATCTTCCCCCACTATGCGTTGCTTCGAAATCTTACGCGAAATATGTTTATCGAAAAAGGAAGCAAGTTGTATTTACTCATACATGAGAATTACATATATTTAATTCGCCCAGTAACCAAGGCAACTAAAACTTACGTGGGTATAGATTATAGCAACGGACTTCAGCAAACTGGCGGCCTTTGGACCCAGTTCAAAGCACAGCCTTTGTTCATGTTCCGTATTCCATCGCAAATACGTAATCCAAACACGCTCACGGATACACAGGGCCCCCATACGTACGTATGTACTCAAACAGCCCATAAGGATATTCGTGAGCAACCTATGAATCATAACCAAACGCAACAGAACAGAGTCCTTCTTGAGAATCTGATAGCCACTCAGCTGGTTCGTGTTCACAAGATTCCGCCAATGGAACGAGCCCTGAACCAATCAAATCCGATCCACATCCTCGCACCATATATTTTTTAATATCTGTTTTAATAGTATCATCCCATCCACGTTTAGACTTTCCATGTGGCCTTTTCCTTTTAGATTCTCACGTAAATATATTGTGTATCTTTTTTTATATGCCCATGCATTCTACACATCCAGATCATCTAACCTCTCTTCTAGCGTTTGGTGAAGAGTACATTACGAAAATCCTCCGTGGATATGAATTTTTCTCCATCCTCTTACAATCATTGTATTACGATTATTAGATCACTATTATTACGAGGTGTTCTTCACGTTCGAGGGTGAGCGGTTCTGTGTCCATGTCTGAATCTGTTTGTCACGTTCTCCTACGGGGTAGGCAACCTGCAGGAAATCTCCATATTCAGGTCCCTAAAGGGCTAAATTCAATACGACTGTTCACAATTCTTTAAAAAAATGTAAGCTTTGGGAGATATATATTACAGTTTTCCAGTTTTTACAACAAGGGAGTTAACAAATACAACCACTGTTCACACGTTCGCGTATATATTAAATGGTTCTACCTCAACGTTTGCACGAGTACTAAGTTTTAAAACAGAAATAGCCAACGGCATAGAACGCTACAGTTTCATTTATTATTAATTCTTTACTAAATTCAAAACAATTTGTTTCTCTTCAAACGACTACAATCACAGAACACGTTTAATGAATTTCAGGAAACTTTAACTACCGTCAGTTTTAAAAGCTTCACGACGGAACATAAAAAGAAGCGAAATCCTTGGCCGACAAAGCTCATTTTGTGTAACGATAAACGCTTATTCTCTCACGCGGTTTTCGGCAAATAAACAGCTTCTGGGCATGCCTGATTTTTTCCCATGAGCCTTTACAAATTTCCCGAAACTAAATATCCCATTAAAAATTCTATTCTCGCCCACTTTAAAACATTCAAAGCAATGTGATGACAGTGCTGAAAGTTTTTTTAATTGTCAGACCTCGTATACCAAACAGAACAGAACAAAACGGAATTGCTTCTCACTAAGACAGTTTATCTTTGTGTCCACGACAGTGAGACGGTTGGCACAACGAAAACATGTCTCACTTGAATTCGGGATGAAACCGGTTGCAAACATGGCAGACGACTGACGAAATTCCCTAAACACCTGTCGGAATAGCGGATAGCCTTGCTAAGATTCGAATCAGACACCTCATGAATACGAATGCAGAGCGTTAACGTAACACTAACCTACTCAGTAAAACGAATTTAATCGGCTTATTTCCTGAATATGAAACACGAGCGACAATCACCACGACGCAGTGCATCAGTTTAGAAAATAATCCTGTGAGATGAAGTAACAGAAGATCACGTATTCAGCATCGCTGTAATGACTTGACAACAACTTTGATAGGTTACACTCCATCTCTTCGTTAAGAGAAATGCGAGCTGAATTACATTGACTTTTGTCTGAATTCGATTATGAGAAACCCTACTCCAGAGCCATCTGGTAGGTGAACTACATCTCAATTGGAGACTCTTGAAACAAGAGACTGCAATAATAAGTTTGTAACGCGAGAGTTTCCTGGTTGTTGCAGCGTACATCCGAACAAAGCAAAACTCAGGTTTCTGTGATGGCGGTTTTTCATTATACAGACATTTGTAAACCTACGCTATTATATTTTAATTTTGCCAGAATGATTAACAGTTCCTAGGCAACAGCTGAGTTTCTGTCATTAGCAAAATCTACATTACCAACCTGAACATATGGACCGTAAAACAAATCGGCCTTGTAGGCAGTGAACATACAATGTAGATGGAAAAACCACAGGCAATTACGACCGGCAACGTTTCTACAGAGTACGATTTGCTTTCAATTACGAAACTGCCAGTCCTCTGAACACGAAGCAAAAGACACACACATACAGCAATCAACAAAACGTAAGTGCATATCCTGAGCGTTGCTCTGGACACCCCTGGCTCCACCATATTCCTCGTCAGAATCAAGCACAGATCACGTGCACGGGTTCCGCTAGTAATTTATATTATCTAACCCCAAGAAACTGAACACTTCATGCCTCTAACTAGTCTGAACTATCAGATGATACAGTAACAAATGAAGCTGGAGTGTCGACACGTAAACCATTTACCACTGAACCACAGACACAGGAACGAAATTACACAGACGTACTGTATTACTTGTAAACTACGAGGATACAGGAAAGATGGCGTCATTTACAACGGAATATGTCCTCTAACGCAGGAAACTCACAACAGGAAAATCTGCACTGCCTGTTTCTGTATGAAGTTACGTCTTCATGTAATTAAAATCCTTCATCAAAATGGTGATGACATCAGGAATCTTGAGTACTAAATACGATACATAAATGGTGGGTAACGCGCACTAATGTGCCACTCCAAAGTGCCTGTACTGAAATCAACAGCTTACTCACCTGAGTTGGGTTGTCCACCGCTGTTCGGCCTTGCAGATGGTGCTCCGTCACGTGCCTCCACCTCCAATGCATAGGCGCCTTGCTTCTCACGATCGAACACAATCTTTGTGAACACTTCGCCTGACTGCAAATTGATCTCAAAGAAGTCTTTTCCCTCGTTACGGGGTGAGTCTACTACATAGTAGTATACCTATGGGCACAAAACCCCATTACAATAATTAGACACACGCCATAATCAATAACCAGAGTAAACACATGTTGGATCATTCCACCAGTGAAACTAAACTTCTGTTCCTCAAACATTTCTAACACAATAGAAACTGCCATAAACAATCTGTCTGGAGACAAATGATTAGGCCTACTGCACAGGTAACTCACTATTATCATCAGCTTAATCGTTTACTCTAATAATTTCCCTGCAACTCGATGTTCAAACGCCTCAGTGCTGCATTAACAAACGCCCTCATACCCACATCAGTCACATACACTTCGAATATACACTGATAAAAGGTAAAAGCGAAGGGCATGTCTTAACACATTTGGTCTTTAGCAAGAAGGCGTATGTTAGACTTAATTTGAATTGTCTTATGCCCTTCAAGACATTCGAAACCACAATCTCCCTAACCCACGTCCAAAGTTGTTGCTAGTAGCTACCTTGTTCGCTGCAGCTGTCTCACTAAATCAGAAGCAGTCACAAAATTACACGCTTCAAGGTCATGGAATGACTTCACACATCACGCGGCTCTACATACGGAATACGCCCACTACAAATGCAGAAAAGTGTGACACATTTAGGAAGTTTGTGTCAAGTGAACGCTGATCGCTCAGATAAGACTAAAACAAGTACATTATTTAATTTCTGTAGGACAAAAGAATCAAAACTCTTTAATAATTTGCATCTAGTGACACATGAAATAATAAAAGGAATGTAAGCGTCAAGAATTGTCACTCAAATTTCGTGTTTACTTTGTAAGCGAAGTATAAAACTGTTCGAGCGTTGTTCACCATCGCACGCAAAGAACATAAATGTTTGTAGAATATCAGACAGATCTGACGTTGATATGGATTTCGGATCGAGTGACAAATATCCAGTTCCTGATAACCCTAGAGGTTTGGATTCACAGTCGCCATGTCACAATCGTTATGTGATACACGTCACAGACAATAAAATACGGCGACAGGCGGGGAGGGGGGAGGGGGATGCGAGGAAAACTGTTTTGAGCGTGAACCGACACAGAACACACATGACGGTCAGTCTCACTTCACTGCAAAGTGCATGCGTGGCACAGGCGAACAATTCCAAAGAGTTACATGATCGTGAGTTGGCCGCACAAGTACAGCGGATCAAAAACTTTACTCATATTCGGTTCTACAATGCAGCATCCCGGCGTGTTCCTCTTCAGAAACTTGATATTTGTTTCACCTGTCACGTTCATATACACACTGTTTACCATTGTCCATGTGCTCGTAAAACTACATGACAAAGACACACCACAGATAAAATACCATCACACCAAGACTGGTCTCGAAAAGTAAAAAAGTTTTAAATATTTTACAAGATCAATTGCTTCAAATTTGTATGCTTTTAAAATGTGTGCATATAGAATGTCCCAAATGATGTATACACAATTCTGACGTGTATACATCTTATATAAAAGACCCTCCGCCGCAAAACATTTTCCCAACGCACGTGACAGGCCAAACAAAAAAATAATGAGGTCACCTGCTGCCCCTGGGTCACAAGTTGTCGACCCCTGATCCATATGAATATGAGCCGCCTAACTGGGCGTATTTCAAAATTTTACAAGGAGCTTCTATGAGCCGGGATAGTTCAGTCAGTATAGTGACTAGCGACGGGCTGGACGACCGGGGTTCGATCCCCGACGGGGGCATAGGATTTTTCCTCTAGCCTCTGCGTCCAGACCGGCTCTGGGGCCCACCCAGCCTCCTCTACAATGGGTACCGGGGTCCTTTCCCGGGGGTAAAGCCGGCCGGGGCGTGATGCTGACCACTCACCCCCATCTAGTGCCGAGGTCAAGGAAGAGAGGAGCTATACCTCCACTCACCCCAAACGCCTACATGGCGTATAGTGGGACAAACTTTACTTTACAAGGAACTTCGTACTTTGCACTCCACATGAAACATAAGTGGATCGATTAAATCAAATTACATGGGCAGGGAATGTAGAACGCATCGTGAACACTAGCAATAAATGCACAATTTCAATCGAAAAATCTGAAAAGAAGACTGAGACACAGACAAGCAACTTCGACATTTGTACTCTGGGAAAATGTGGGACTTCTCCGACAATTCCACCTTCTCCTTCCTGTTCCGTCCCCTTATTTCAGGGCGTTAGGAACGTTACGGAGAAGCATACTGTCTCCATCTTCAGGGCAGTAAGTCCTGTGTGGTGTTGCCTCCCCACACAGGTTCGCTATGTGATATCTTCTGCCGGCGATGAAGACGACGTTTCGGTATCTACCTACGAATCCACATGGCGTCACAACCCAAAAGAACATCATCTTGACTGTCGTAAGAACCTCAAATCTCACGGGACCGTGCTGTTTTCTTTGAGACAGAAACTGAGTTTTAAAAAATCAATTAGATAAACGTCGTGTCTCAAAGAACTGAAGATGATATGCCAAGAGATGGCATAGATTTAGGTACAAACGATAGAGCGGTTTCAGTACGACGCTAATCGGTATAAAATTCTATAAAAACAGATCTAAACCAGACAAGACCTAAATTCTCTCTCTATAAAATATAATATTTTATATAAATTACTTCCTGTACAACACTAACACCAAAACCATCAAAACAAACATGCGGGCGTACCTCCCAACACACATTAATCCATGTAAATATCACGTAATGATATTTGCAACATCTAAAATATGTATATCCCTAACACACAGAGTTGGAAGGCAGAGGAAGCTAGCATAATGTCTAAAGCAACATTCACGAGGCTGGAATTTATTGCTGATGGTAGATCCTATATGACCCTACCGGTTTATTGGCTAAAACTGCTGTGTATCCCGACAGAATGTTGGTTGACCGACAAATGGGAAATGCGGCTTTGTGTTTTAGCAGACACAAACCACACGGTTGCCTGTCACAGGCTTCATTTCATATTCCCATGTTAGCCCGTTTATAGGGCGATCTTAAAAATAACGTAACCTCCACTTGCAGAAACCACGGAAAACAAAAATGCCAGAGGACCTAATCGGTGACAGTTCCATGGTGTGGTTTATTTACTGACACTTCGTATCCTAACAATTTTTAAGTACAGTACTTTCCAAAGCCCTAATTATTACACTACTTAAAGTTACTGAACAATATTCCCAAGCGTCAAACTTCCAAAATGTTGTGCAAATTCGTGCTAATATAATTGAATTTGAATATAAAAGCAAAGGTACATTACTGATGAAGGGTTTTGTGTAATCTGATAATGCTGCAGACGATTATTATGGAACATAAACTGCTTGGATACTGGAAACGACCCGTTCTTCAAGTGCCTAAGCACTGCGGGTCCCAACTTTACGTTGGCTCGATCTATAGACATTTTTGGTAGGACTCCTTGGACGAGGGATCGGCCCGTCGCGAGGCCTCTACCTGTACACAGGACAGCACAACACAGACAAACGCGGACAAACATCCGTGGCTTGAGTGGGATTCGAACCCACGGTCCCAGCGACCGCGCGGCCACTGCGGACCTATGGTACATAAAAGTACGAATAATTATCGTATATCGGCACAATATCGCCGTGAAGTTAGGCCATCAGCAGTGAAATGTGGAGGAGTACAAGGCGAATGCTGACACCTCAGAGACTCAATATACGGCCACCAAATTTTCGGTCCATCCTTCATATTCAACGACCCTTCAACGCAAATAACGTCGGCCTCATCAGGTAAAATAAACAAATGACGTCTGATGATTATTACTGTGTTACGTACCAGTTACAGGCCTTTAATGTCATATGAACTGTGGCAGGTGACTGAAGTTCATTTAATCCTTTCACCCGTCACATTCAAATGTTGCATTTCGATAATCCATAGGGCTTAGGTGTTCTACGACGGGTAGATGTGTTGATGAACGGTTATTGATCGCAGTGAAACAGCTACAAATTCTGTCCACAGGGAGTTCGTAATCTTTATACCACTGCCCGCAAGCGGTGAGCCACCACGAGTCCAAGTGACTAAGAGGGTCCTTGGAACACAAGAGTGGCAGAGAAGATGCTACTCTATTCGTTACTGTATCTGTTACGTTTCGTCTTCTTTATGATTACCCATCATCCCGGAGAATTTGTAAAGCAAACCTCAACACCCCCCGAAATTATAAGATGTCCGCGTCTATGTTAACAGCTATTAACTCTATCAGAATTAACTCCGAATCGGAAACAGGAACATTTTCTTTCGCGTTAAATGTACCTGGATGTGCCTGCCATCACATCGTTCACAATTACACAAAGAGGCTCTGATGATCGCGGTACATCAGTGACAGGGAAGAACTAGTGCGCTGAAGCTGGCATGACCAGAAGGAACGCATGCTGTCTGGTGCTGTAAGCCCTGCGTTCACAGCAAAACGCCTGTCAACTGAGAGCTCCCGCTGAAGTAACATGACACCCGATTTGACACGTGATCATTGTTTAAAAGCGAAATCTACGTAAATAAACACGACAACGCTCTCTGAAGATGACAAGAAAGTTGAGTTGCCACGTCATACGTTCACTCACTCATTCATCCCATTAAAAAGAGCGAAACATGATCCTCTAGCTCTAGTCATTTGTCATTTTTTGTATTTTTTAACTTGGCACCTGCATTCTTGCAGGAACATGGCAATGTATTCGAGGCCACACTGCGATTCAATTTATTTGCAGATTTTGTTCAAATTTCCAGTGGTCACCCTGCAAATTTTCTAGTAATGGTTGAAACAATGAAATCTTGTGAAACACGCTCCCTTTGACATGAAAATTTTGCGTGTCTTTTAAATTTCTTTCCTTTCTTAATAATTAACTCACTGAGATATTTCTTTACTTATGATAACGTGTAATCAATCAACGATCATCTACTGATATCTATCAAATAGTAAATGAATTACGGACTTTCAAAGCATAAATATCACTTTTCAGCGCAAGAACCAAAGCAGCAAAAAAGAGGATCTGCCTCATCGACGAATTAACTCGTATCTTAATATGTAAACAGAAACAGAAGAACTTCTTACCTGATTGTTTGGGAAGGTGCCATCTTTGTCGATTGCATTGACCTGTGTCACTTTGGTACCAATAGGCTCGCCTTCTAGCACAGTTTCTTGTTCTCGCTCAGTGAAAAGAGGAATTTCATCATTGACATCCTCAAGCATGATAAAGACAGTGGCTTCTGAGGCCAGCTGCTGTAATCCATTATTCTGTAAGTAATCGCAAAGTAATCTTCAGCTACGTAGACGTCATAAAAATTAACAAACATCACAGTTCGGTAATTACGTTTCCTTATTCATATTCAAGAGTTCCCTGGTTCAAATCTTGGCCCAGAGACCAGCTATCCTCACTAACAACTGTGGTTTTCCTCAGTCTCTCCAGTCAAATGCCAGGATAGTATCTTAAAATCAGTCCGTGACACTAAAACTGATTAAAAGCATATCGGCGTATCGAAATGTGCAGAGTGAACATTTAATGAATAAAAATAAAATTTGGAAAGTTGTTGCTCACAAAATTACTAAATATCGTGGAAAATCATGAACAATACTGACCACGAGAGAAACCACAAAAAATGTTGGCGAGGACAACTCGTAGTCTGACCAAGACTATATCAATGTTTCTCCTGAATAAAATGAGTACTGTTCTATATCTGGCAGAACAGTTTGAATTTTAATAAATAACAGCAATAAGCATTTAAACCTTAATTTATACTGTTTTATCCCTTCACCCTTCAAATCAAAAATAAATATCACAAAGCCTTACCTCAACTCTTATAGTTAGATTATATTCTTTTACAGTTTCATAATCTAACGGTTGATTAACTTTTATATCTGCCCAAGTGAATCCATTATCCGCTCTCTGTTGCGAATAGAATGTATGAAGCTTGTTCGTTTGTGCCGTCGACCCTGGCATAAGATGATAGAACACTGTGGGATTGCCGTCTATCCCAGAGCTGTGAAGATACGACAACACGTACGCAAATCACGACAGTATTCCGAAAAACATTATTATTTACACTCAGAATCATGCTCAATCTATTGCAATACATGAATTCTTTTATGATAAAATTATATCGTAAGAATATGATAAGTAATCTCACTTCAGCAGAAAGGTTTATAGGTTATGTTACCTGAGTCCGTCAGTCCTTTCCTCATTTTTCGAGATATAAAGTTTATAAATACGTCTCCTCGTGTAGAGTACGATCTTGGCTAACATTTGGAATTTTCAATCGCTAGCGATTGTTCAAAATTCAAAAACGTAAATGTCAATTACATGCATATCAAAATTTCCTGAAGGGTTTCTGAATTAATATATCTAACTTACAACTTGCTCTCAATGCTTATGGCACAGGCATAAATTGATACTTTTACTGTTTTACCATCCGTCACACATTAACAAATGCAAACATGCAACTTGAAACTGTTCAAAAATAACTTCATCTTTGCTTCGTAAATATTTTCTCTTCAGCATCCACAAATTTTACAACAAAATATCACTACAAGAACTACCAACAAAAATCATGCTACAAAACTCACAAAAAGTTATCGTCATTAGATTCAAAAACAAAAAGAGAGAAATTCCGCTGATGCTGCAACTTTTTACCTTAAGTATGTAAATGCCTGACATGAAGCATCTGAGTAAAACCATTATAGACATGGGTATTGCCTGGAATCCCACACCTAGACATTCCCATGACAAAGCTTTCGTTACACAAATTATTCGCATGCTCTTTAAGAAAGCTTCACTTTATAAATTATGCATGTTAAAACATGGCTCATTAATGCATTTTATATTATATTAATAACGGTATAATAAAATATTAACCAATTATAAAAACAAAGTTTACTTACTTCGTAAACATCACTGCAAATTTACACTGAATGTTGTCGATAAATTGGACCTAACAGAGGACCGAATGGAAGAGGAGAATTGAGGAGGCCATGGACCGAATACGGACCGGAGAGCCACAGATGAAGAAGAAGAAGTTGTCAATAAATACACAAACCCAGATATCGGACTAATCGAGATTACTATATAGACCGGTGCGTCAGACGGACGGAAAGTCTGCACTGTTGTTAAACGCAACAGTGACATCAACCCGTGCAATCACGAAAGACACAGGGAATGACAACATTCAGTGCACATACACACAGTCTGAGGTATGTATTTGCTAGAAGACTTAATTTCCCGAGTTTGTTCTGCAAACATCATTTATCGACCAGAAAATACAGTAGAGCTGTGCGGACTAAAGACTTCTAGCAAGGCCCACACCGTCAAGGCTTATTATATAGACACATTTAGCTCAATCAAATGAAAACAGCCATTAATTTGGACATTTGCTTCCAAAACAGACAGAACCACAGCGGTACATCAGTTTTCAGCATGCCAAGCCTGTGGTATACCATTCTGATTAGCGGTTTCAGCTGATTGAGCAAGCACTGATCCGGCGACTAACTAAGACTTTCTCGACTGATTCGAGACGGTCTCGTAACACAT
Organism: Zootermopsis nevadensis; assembly: GCF_000696155.1. The sequence continues at coordinate 222,506 of NW_019061348.1, forward strand.
GACAAGTAGTACAAGGTAACAGGGGCTGGGTTGGACAACCACACACCAAGATAAAGTCTGGACGTGCATTACGTGTGGGAAGGCAGCGTGCAATATACAACTCCCACAGTGCCGTGCAAGGGTCAGGCGTGCCGCACGGAGCAACCAACATTGAATCGGATGACAGACCTGGCTTTAACCGATACAACTTTTGCCCCGATCGGCATGTTTTCTTTAATGTAGATGGGTCCGTAGACCACGTGGTCCCACACTGGAGGATTGTTTGCACGGTCCACAACATCAATTTGAACTTCCACGGATCGGGACAAGGGAGGGTACCCTTTATCTTGAGCCATGGCCTCCAACTTGTATGTTTCTCGCTATATTAAAAAATGATCAATGGAAAAACAAGAAGAAAATCACGCCGTTAGTCATGTTAGTCCTTATGTACTATTTGAGAGGTGGATGGTTACTTGGGAGACAGGGTGGGGGGCACGCAAGTGGATGAATCCAACCAGCAGAGTGACCTGGGTGATTCGCCTGGTAACCAAACCTTCCCGCGCCTACAACACGATCTTGTTCCCCCCCATTGAACAGACCTGCATCATTCAACCTGTTAAAACGTTAACAAACCCACTCGCAGTTACCAGGGGAATGCACCGACCTTGTCAACGAGGAGCTTACAGCTACGACGACGCAATACAAACCTGGCTTTCACAGACGTCACTACTGTACCAACTGTGACATTTTCTTTGATGTGAATGGGGCCGTATACACTCACGTCCCACAGAGGAGGCTTATTGTTCCTGTCTACGACGTCTAATTCAACGTCCACGTCTGCATAGGAGGGAGGGCTGCCCCTGTCTGAGGCACGGACACGCAGGCGGTACCTTTCTCGCTACAGTGGCATGAAAAGATGTGCCGTCAGGTAAATGGGGAGATAACAAGCACAACGTTTAATTAAAAAAATAAACAAACAAATTAAAACAATCAAACTCAAATTAAATATCACAAATCCTGACCTAACTTAAGAAAACTGAAGGGACAAAGAAATCATACATAATCTGATAAAATTTTAACTAAGCATTTAATGATTCTCTCATCAGATATATAACTGACATTTTTCTCTGATACCTAAGTTCAAGAAAATGACAGGCAACAGCTACTAAGAATAACCATCAGATCTCATCAGACAGCTTTACTTCTGATGGCAGAAGTTATTAAAATTTGACACAGGCTAGTTGATAATAATAATGCAACTTAACATTATTTCAACTACACTACTTCTATACCACTACAGAATCACAAGGCGTGAATATTCCATTCCATGTTTGGACACAGACATGGAGTGACCTACTTACTGGAAAACATCCCTTGATGTGGTTCAATTCCGAAGAACAGAAATGGTGCAATTAACAAAAATAAAACAAGAGTATAAAAATTATAAACAACGTCATCAAAGCAGGCAATTTACATGCGGAAAACTATGCATTTCCAAATGTCAGTGGGGATTGAAGGAGGGTTTAAAAGATGAAGCTGTCTTAACACAGCGACCAAAAATGACGAACACTTTCCCGACAGGTACGCTGCCCCATACACAGAAGGAAAAATGTCACAAATGTTCTACTGACCAAGTAATATCAGAGCAAACCCACCAAAAGGGCTTAAAAAATCCACCTCTGATATTCTTAGTTGACCAAAATTCCACATGTATTGTACACTATCACATTGTCTCCTCCTGAAAAGGGAGGTAAAAAAAGACATTATGACAAAAACATACTATGTCAAAAATTGTAGTTTCAATCTGCAAAAATCACTACACCCTCTCTGAAAAACAGCTGAACAAAATCATCATAATGGATTCCTAAAAATCCAGCATACAGCTCAGGAATAAACCACAAAAATTCAACTGTTAAACTTCATTACATTACGAAGAATACATCTTCAAATACAGTAAGATATTTTAATAGTGGTTACAGCCCCAAATTTTACAAAAATAATGCAATGGTAAGGAAACATATACTTCACAGTATATCCAAGCATTTGATACTGGAAGCCATATTTTTAAAAACTCTTGAAATGTGCATTTGGATATACCGTGCGTATACGTCCTGAGACAGCGGAATACAGTATATATACTGAAAAGTACTCAAGGTAAGTGCCGTAGAAATGAAACTTATTCAAGATATATTTACTGTGAAATGATGTATGCTTTAGAGCAACGTAAAGTAACGTGTGATCAACTTAAGTAATAAACCCAAGAAGCTGAAGATATACATAAAACTGCAAGAACAATCTGCTGATTGGAAAGTGTTGATACACACCAAAATAAGAATATTCAGTACCATCAGATTACCGTCACCTTTACATGTGCTCAGCAAGTCCATCGGGGTTCTACCAACGTGATCGCAACCCAACTACAACAAGGGTTTCATTTCTGGGCTAAGAATAAGGAGGGTTTCCTTTGAAAATAGGTTTACTTTTTGAAACCTTGAATGAGGTTTTAAAATTAAATCTGTGGCGTAACAGCCCTCTGAGAGCCAAAGCCGACTACCTTGACTGCTGGCCTCACGTTCATATGCCTAAGCAGAGGTGAACAATCATCCAACCAGATATAGGGTGACGTGTGGTCAGCCATTGCTAGCTTTCCTGACCGGATTACGCTACTCATTGTAGCTCCCCAATTTCCTCACGAAGCTGGGTTGGCACCGGTCGGAAGCTCATGAGAAAATTTCTACTCCTCCAAGACTCGAACCAGCGCGCATCCCGTATCGCCGGTCCGAAGCATGATGCCTCAGACCGCGCAGCTACGGCGCGGGACACTGAATGAAGTTTACCAGACATTAAATAAATTAAATCTGTTTCCCGACCACAAAAATCAAACCCTTGTCTTTAACAAGTTATAGGAAAATGGATAAAGAAACAGTGATAAAGCAGACTCGGTAATTTAACTGCATACATGCACTCCTTCACGCAAACACCCAGACACGATTTTATTCCGATATTTTGTATACTTCACTATATTCTCTGAGGACATGTATGTATGCAAGAGTGAGAGAAAGACGACAGCTAGCACAAACCAGCCATATTGATGGTCACTTACATCCAGCGGCTTCCGCAACACAATCCAGCCAGACTCCTGAAAGTATTCGAGATCCAAAGGATTGTAGGGAGCGCTCAGTGTGTAAACAATTGCTCCGTTGTTGTCAGCATCTTCGTCAGATGCGGATACACGCAAAATATTGGTACCGATATTTGCATCTTGCTTCACATTTTCTACATATTTCTGGATAAAATAAGATAAAGGTACTTAGTATTATAAATATTACATTATTTTATATTGTTCTTGTTGTTATTATTAACATTGTTACATTATATAAAATGACATTAGGGTGATCAAATGAAGGAGTATGAGATGGACATCGAGCATGGATGGAGACAAGAAACACACACAAGATTTTAGTCACCAAAACCTAAACAGAGAAAACCACTTGGGGGAAATTAACTCTGTCAGTGCACAAAGAATTTTCAATTGATCATTCCAATAAATCCTCATTCTTCTGAAACTAGTCAAACTAAATTCATATTAACCGACCTATCAATAACAGAAACAATACGTGGAGCACACTGCAGGCATATATCACATTTTAAACATAACGTAACATTTTATGCTATGACGGAATCAAGGAATTGTTTTTGTGATGATGACGTGCCATGTACTCTGATAAAGGTTGACTGATGTTTCATAGGTACTACGTGGAATGGATGGTTTATGTGGCTTTTCATTATTTAATTAATTTCTTTAGAATATATAGTTCTTATTACTGTGAACACAAATAATTGGATGGTGGTTACTCCTGTCACTAGCGTTAGGAGTGTGATTTGTGTATGTCCCTAGCGTCAGAGGTACCGATCAGTTTCCGAATCCTTCCTGCCTCCATCATGAGGGTGATTCACACATCACCCTCATGATGGAGGCAGTATATACCTCTGAGTAGAAAAAAAATAAGTGAATACTCATCAATACCCCCGCCAACTGATGTACTTTCTTCAATAACAGTGAAAGGGTTAGCTAAGCACAAATAACGGCTTCCTACAGAAACACGATACGCTGTAGACATATAACTGAAACATTACCTGTCTGTCAAACAAAGGTGGATTGTCATTCACATCTGTAATCTCAACTGTAAATGAACACACACCCTCCAGCGATGGTTCACCCTGATCCGTTGCCTTCACTGTCACTGATACAAACTTCCCATCATCTCCTTCACGATCAAACACCTGATAAGAATTGCAATAAATGATAAATAAATAGAAAAATTCTTAACAAGCTTCAAATGTAACAGGTAAACACAGCGAGATTCAAGCAGAAAATTAAAGTTTATGTCATTCTTTTCTAATGTAAGGTATTTTCAATAAAATAGCCCAAGGAGATTGGTCTCTGGACAAGACACATTTCATAAATTAGAAATTAGAATATTGTAAGCAATCATGGGACTAATGGCACAATATGATAACAGTTGAAATCAGTACAAAGTCAATACGCTAAACTTAACGTTACGCTTCGTAAGAAATTTCCTCATTTCCTGGAACTATTTTATGAATACAGTGAAACTCATTTAAAATTATTATGCTTAAAATTTTTCCTACTTCAAATATTACAAAAATTTGATACAAGAATTGTCCCTATGATTAACATGTCCCCATTTTCAAATTGGGTATTTCTAAACCACACAATTTTGTTCAAAAGTAGAGACATTCCATTGAGTCTGAAACTTACTTTATTTGTTGACACTTCTCCCGTTTCTTCGTCAACAGTAAATTTGGTGCCCTTCTGGTTTGGCTGCTGCACTATAGAGTATTTAACCTGCCCATTCACACCTTTGTCTTCATCAGTTGCATGAACCTAAGGAAGAGACAGCCGAAACAAGACAGACAATTGCAAACATCAAACTGTCATTAAAAAAATTAAAATTTAATTATGAAAACACATATATTCATATTTCAATACTGGGATACTGGGAACGACCCGTTCTTCAAGTGCCTGAGCACTGCGGGTCCCAACTTTTCGTTGGCTCGACCTATAGACATTCGGTAAGACTCCTTGGATGAGGGATTGGCCAGTCGCAAGGCCTCTACCTGTACACAGGACAGCACAACACAGAAAGACGCGGACAAACATCCTTATTTCAATAATGATATAAATTAATACAGCCAATGAGGATATTAAGGTTTATGTTAAATTCCTTGAATTATGGTCTTATAAACGTTTATGACCTCTATTTATTAAATATAAATAATTAAATATAATAATAAGTAAAGGTGATCACTTTTGACAAAACAAATGTGGTTAGATTTATGCCTTGGTTACTTTATCCCTAAGGAACAAACAAAGATAAATTCATGTACATTTCAAAAAAAGCACAAGCAGATAACTAGAATGAATAAATGACTGAAAGCTGACAAATATCATTACAAAATATAATCCCAAAAGAAGGAAACATTTTGGAGAACCAAGAATGAGAAAATATTATGTAAGGTTCCACCATAACCTCAAAGGAATAAATGTTACTTTTATAAACACCTGTCACCTACAGTCTGCGAGGTGTACACAGTTTACGCAGCACGCATACCTTTATGACTGGACTGCCATTGGGAGCACCTTCCTCCACTTTAGGATAGTACGTCCCACAGTCTTTGAACATCGGCTTGTTGTCGTTCACATCCGTGATAAAAACGACGACGACGGCCGTGCTCGTGTGAATTGTGGCATCGCCATTCACACAGCATGCCCCATCATCCATAGCTGTTACATTCAGTTCATACTTGTCTCGATCCAGAGATATTGCCTTCCCATGTAGCCGAATCACTCCGGTGATTTCCTCGATGACGAACTGGCCAGAGGACGTACCCCCACCAACAAATCCAAACCTGACATTGTCTCCATCTTTATCAGAAGCAACAACTGTTGTAACTAAAGTATTGGGACCAGCATTTTCATCCACATTTGGAGTATACACTTGCTGCGAGAACTTTGGTTCTTCATCATTTTTATTCTTTGTGTAGATGCGAACAGTAGCTGTGCCGGTTTTTGAAGGCTCTCCTGGATCAGAAAAATTCTTTATTAGAGTCTGCAGCATATGATAACCTAATTCACGTGTTTGTGTACACGCACGCAGAAATTACAACGCATACAATTAGAGCTATTATGACGACTAGCAATTGTATTACGCGACACTGATTTTATCCTTAGTGGAAAGCTGGGTTGTTTCATTGCAGTTTAAATGGCAGTTTACAAAAATAGTGCCAAAAATCTTCCATCACCCACCATTTTCTTTAGAAAACGTGAAGAAATAATACAAAAACATGTAATATCTGCGTTAACCACGTTGCTTATTGCAGCACTAAACATGAAATTTCTTACAGAAAGACGCGGACAAACATCCTTATTTCAATAATGATATAAATTAATACAGCCAATGAGGATATTAAGGTTTATGTTAAATTCCTTGAATTATGGTCTTATAAACGTTTATGACCTCTATTTATTAAATATAAATAATTAAATATAATAATAAGTAAAGGTGATCACTTTTGACAAAACAAATGTGGTTAGATTTATGCCTTGGTTACTTTATCCCTAAGGAACAAACAAAGATAAATTCATGTACATTTCAAAAAAAGCACAAGCAGATAACTAGAATGAATAAATGACTGAAAGCTGACAAATATCATTACAAAATATAATCCCAAAAGAAGGAAACATTTTGGAGAACCAAGAATGAGAAAATATTATGTAAGGTTCCACCATAACCTCAAAGGAATAAATGTTACTTTTATAAACACCTGTCACCTACAGTCTGCGAGGTGTACACAGTTTACGCAGCACGCATACCTTTATGACTGGACTGCCATTGGGAGCACCTTCCTCCACTTTAGGATAGTACGTCCCACAGTCTTTGAACATCGGCTTGTTGTCGTTCACATCCGTGATAAAAACGACGACGACGGCCGTGCTCGTGTGAATTGTGGCATCGCCATTCACACAGCATGCCCCATCATCCATAGCTGTTACATTCAGTTCATACTTGTCTCGATCCAGAGATATTGCCTTCCCATGTAGCCGAATCACTCCGGTGATTTCCTCGATGACGAACTGGCCAGAGGACGTACCCCCACCAACAAATCCAAACCTGACATTGTCTCCATCTTTATCAGAAGCAACAACTGTTGTAACTAAAGTATTGGGACCAGCATTTTCATCCACATTTGGAGTATACACTTGCTGCGAGAACTTTGGTTCTTCATCATTTTTATTCTTTGTGTAGATGCGAACAGTAGCTGTGCCGGTTTTTGAAGGCTCTCCTGGATCAGAAAAATTCTTTATTAGAGTCTGCAGCATATGATAACCTAATTCACGTGTTTGTGTACACGCACGCAGAAATTACAACGCATACAATTAGAGCTATTATGACGACTAGCAATTGTATTACGCGACACTGATTTTATCCTTAGTGGAAAGCTGGGTTGTTTCATTGCAGTTTAAATGGCAGTTTACAAAAATAGTGCCAAAAATCTTCCATCACCCACCATTTTCTTTAGAAAACGTGAAGAAATAATACAAAAACATGTAATATCTGCGTTAACCACGTTGCTTATTGCAGCACTAAACATGAAATTTCTTGTTTCTCTGTAATTGGAACATCCTGAGAAACCATCAGTTTTGATTTCTGAAGAAAAAAAAAACAATGTAATTACAAGACAAAACAAACCTTTATCCTTTGCTGTAACAACAAACTCATAATATGCATTGTTATTATCTGCATCAAGTTGCTTCGTGTTGGTTATGATTCCACTCGAGTCCACGCTGAAATGATCGTCTGACACCAGATACTCGATTTCGGCATTTGAGCCAGAATCTGCATCTGTAGCCTTGACCTTTAGGATGGATGTTCCAAGCGGAATGTCCTCGTCCACATTGTGCGCTTGGTAATCTGGTAACTCAAATTTTGGAGCGTTATCATTGACATCCGTCACACGGATAGTGAGCTGAAAATAAAATGCACAAAATAAAGAATGCTGGGGCAATTTACACAATTTACTCACTTCTATCTTATAATATTCATAAAGCACAACCGTTACTTCCAAACTGTTGGCAAGGATCTGCTTTTTAAAAACAAAAAACAGGTAGGATTTGGTGTTTTTATGGCAGTGAGTCTGAAGATGGCTGTCTTCGTGGTAGTCTGCTAGAAGTTTGCCGATGTTTCAGAGGTCCTTGCTGCCTCATCATTCTGATGATGATGATGATGATGATGATGATAATAATAATAATAAAATCCCAATAATTATAGGAGCAACAGGAACTTTCTCCAGGTCACTCAGAAAATATTTGGCCAACATCCCGGGCGAACAAGACATCAGGGAACTGCAGAAGACCGCCATTTTGGGATCTTCGTACATCATTCGAAAGACGCTTTCATAAAATAAAGTTATATAATACATGTAGCACTTGCTAAAAACAATATGTATCCCGGAAATAGCTGCTGCACTATGTACCTTAGGCACAAGGTCTGTCTCGGGTACACGGAAGTACATACCCCGTAAAGTGGTGAATTGATGGGATGATAATAATAATGCGTGGCGTAACAGCCCTATGACAGCCAACTGATGATGGAGGCAGAAAAGACCTCTGAAACATCGAAAAACTTCTACCAAACTACACGACACAACAACCCAGAGGACAGCCATCTTGAAAACAAACAGGTATGAACATAACCTCTACATACCAAACGCTAACCTCATTAGTTATTAGAAAGGCGCTTAATACGCAGAGATCAAGTTATTCAGTACTCATCCACTAACTTGTAATACAACAGCTTCAACTCAAAAAGGGTGGGAATGAACAATAAAATCACCCCACCTCAACTGAAGTAGAGAAGCCCCCAGAGTCCTCAGTTGCTGTTACAATGAGCGAGTATACATGAGGTTGTCTCAGATCTTCAAAGTCGAGCTCCTTCGCAAGCTTCACTATGCCTGATGTGGGGCCAATGTTGAAAGTGCCTGCACCCTGACCTTGAGCCTTCAGGGTGTATCTTATTTCACGATCCGCAAACGACTTCGCCTTCACTGATATTATGCTGAAAACATAATTAATGAAAATTAGTCCAATATTAAGCATTTGACCCTTTCTGCGCCAATTGTAATGGCAAATAAGAAAATTACGTTTTCAAGGATTGAGAGAAAACATACACTGAAACTGATTCGTAAATTTCTGTATAAAATATCCATTTCCCGCCGATAAAAAACCTGAAGATGATGCTATGACATTGAAACATGTAGTAGTATAAAGCGCAATATTGTAACATCGAGATAACGATGAATGGCGCAGAATATCAATATTAATTTTAGATTTTAACATCAACAATTTAAAAGTTTGTGTATAGACTTGAATAATAAATATATATTTCAGTTTGCAATTTGTTATCCCCGATATTAGTATGTAATAATTGTAAAAAGGTTGTTCCAAAAATAAGGTTGTAACAGGCATAGTACGCGGTAAATGTTCATTAGTAGAAGCATTTTAGTAGAAACTGGTAAGGGGTTACGAATACTTATTAAATGCAGGGAATGCTTGCTTTCATTCAGTCCAAAATCTTTTGTCTACGGGTCTAACAAAAAGAACTAATATATTAAAATATACAGAAGTGTAATTTTGCCCGTTGTGCTGTATGGGTGCGAAACTTGGTCTCTCACTTCGAGGGTCTTCGAGAAAAAAGTGTTGAGGAAGACGATCAAGATCGGCTTGTACTGTATTGTTACCGTAATTACGTCGAAGAGGAGGATGAGGTGGGCGGGACATGCGGCACGCATGTTGGCGGAGGGGAAGGGGGAGGAGAGGGGGTGTTTACAAGGGGGGCCCCGAAGGGAGGAGACGGGTGGGAAGACCTCGTCGTAGGTGGAAGGATGCAGCTAGCTCAAGATACAGTCCAGTGGCCTAAACATGCTTCGTGAGGATTATTTTCGTTCCTACAACGGACTTCAGTGGACTGGTTTCCAACTTGAATAAATGCTACAACAGGTGTGGTTATTACTAGAAAGATAATGCTACAATGTTGGCAAGTGTGCAAGGGGTTGGTATCTCTGCAGTAACAAACGTCATGTCACAGTGGCCTTGTGCACTTTACTTTCAGAACATACTCATACGTTAAACAACTATAATTTTCTCAAGAAAGTCTCTGCTGCATGCATTTAGTTCCCCTTAATCAAATTAATTATTGCTAATTGAAAATTATGTGACCTGCTTACTAAAGTCAAACATAATACTGTTTATGAAATTGTCGTGATTTGCACCACAACGTATTGATACACGAAACATCATTTCTTCAAATGGAGTTGTCCCAAAAACATCCATAAAAGCACAGAATATTTATTTTAAACAATAGGGGAGGCACTTTTATGACGAACGGTATCGATAAATGCTTCAAGCTGGTGCTGACATCTAGTGTTTTATTCAGTGAAGTGCAACAGCGAATTCCGCCATTGGCTTCTGGTGCAGTTACCGGGATAGTTGCATGCGACTGTTTCGTGCTCTAGTGATCTAACACACTTAAGGTTATTGAAGACTTCTATCTGTTAGAATTTGTACGTTCATGTGATTTAGACGTGCACACATTTTGTAAGCTAAGATACATGCCTATTACTTACTAAGAAACACATTTTATTCACTCATTATCTTATTTACTTCCGTAACATCTTGAAGCTCAAACAGTGACCGTCATTACCCCTAAGGGTGGGGAATACCGGTCAAAACCTCTTCTTCAGTTATCATTTCCTAGTGAATTTTTGTTGCGTTCAACGTATTTTATACTGCATACTAGAGAAGTAGACCCTTCAGTCTAAATGTCAATTTATATAAAGTTTGAACTTTGCGTATACTTTTCGTTTTATCTAGCTTTTCTCTTATGTGACCGCCATTTACCCATTCTCCCCTAATATCCGTCCAGTTTGAGAATTCATTTATAATATACATATATTCTTTTGATAATTTACAAGTATAATATATATCCATGTAATACAACCAGTTCGGCCCAAGTCCGTTGGTCATTCGTAACTGCCTGTGTAAAACAGAGAAATAACATTAACATTATTTGACATTTCATCAGGTTTAAATTTGTACAGATGTTTAGAGAAAAGCAGCGAAATCTTACTCAGAGTCCTTCTTCTGGTTTTCAGGAATCTCGGCTTCATAAGACGGCATGTAGAACTGTGGCGCCCTCTTCCCGCCCACAATCGATAGTCGCTCCTCGGGAGTCGACTGGAATCGCCGCTCGTCAACTCGACCGTTCTGATCTTCAGCTTTCACGTAAAGAACGTATTCCATGTCCAACTGGAAGGGGTCCGTGCCACGTGTACGCACGACACCCGATCTCTCGTCCACCTCAAACCGACCTCCCGCTGCGAACAAGTAATATTTATGTCAGACCTGAGGTATAGTCGGCGCATTAGTTTTTGGCCTGTGGAGAAGCTAGCGCAGCTGACGGACGGGCCTACTCTGTGCACCTGAGGTGGCACGGTCAGTGCATTTCTTTTGTTTGGGCGTTCAGTCCGATTAGTTCCTCGATGCAGTCAGCATTATACGATCGCACAAGAGACTCGCTCCTAGCCTTACCCTTGAAAATTCCACCGGCCAAAAACTACTGCGCCGACTATAGCATAGACAACGTTTGGTTCAGGTTCACATGATAGGAACCCAACTTAAAAGAACATTTTGGGGGGTTTATTCCGGGACGAATTCTTTTCGCAAAGAAAAAGTTATTCGCAGCTGCGCTCATCTTGGTCTCGTGACACTGTAACAAATCCCTTCGACTTGATTTTCTCGGGGATTCTCGTAGCTTTCTCTACCAGAAATAGTTCGATATAACACCTTACAATCTTGTCATCCAATTTCGTTGTACCGTACCTCAAACGCCATATTAATCCGAGACGTTTTATAGCGTAGTTAAAAAAATCATTGAAGAATCACTGGCATTTAGACACTAAACGAAACATGTACTAATGTCGGGGCAGTCTGTAAATAGACCGGGTTTCATTCGGCCTGGACTGAACAGAAGTCGGGCTCAGGTAGTATGCGGGTAACATACTTGAAGATAAACTTCGGGCTCAGCCTGACTCAACCCTTGTAAACACGATAATGAATCTTCCAGTTTCAGAAAGAAGCTAGGAATCTCCGTTTCCTTCTCAAGTGCTCTGCTCCGTGGGTTTACTCAAGTACTGCCAGATACAACTATGACGCGCTTGAGTACGGCTCGACTTTCAATTAATTCCATTACAGCTCTAGACGTACCAGTTTCTGTTAACATGGCCACAGCGCGTGGAACATTCAAGTTTGCTAAAAGTTAATTGGGTAGCAAGGTAAAGTAGGTAATTGCTTTGCGGAGTGTCTAAGCGTGACCTTACGAGCTGGGGAAGACTTCTCTCTCAACTTCACCGAGAATCTACAAGATGGTTCACTTCATAACTATTTTATGGGGTTAAAATTCCACTCCTCGGATTACCTTATGTTTAACATGGTTCTTTGTCATAATAACTATTCCAGTGGCGTGGGACATTTCCTGAAAGAATCTAAAAGACTGTTGGTTCAAAGCATCGTTCGTACGAACAGCGTAAACAGATTTTATTTCGTGGAAGGAGGCGACGTGGGGGGATGTGAAAACTACATTTCGTTACACAAGTTTACAAGTTAGGTTTATTTTACCATAACAAAAAAATCGGTTCATCACTACAACTTCCTCTAATAAAATTCTGTCCAGAAATATCAGGACTGGCTTGACAAATTAAAAATTAGTTGTTTAATTTTGCCTTTTTGTTCTCACCGACAAAACTTGACGAAGATGACTGTATTCTGGTAGACGTTTACCGAGGTTACAGAGGTACGTACCGCCCTGATGATGAAAGCAGTAGGCACCTCTAAAACGTCGGTGAACTTTTACGAAACTATCGCAGGAGACAGACATCTTCAGACAGTCCACACTTACTGCGGTCTCTCACGATGAAATAGTGTATGTTGTGGTCCGTGTCAGGGTCGCGAGCTTGCAGGGTGAACACAGGGGTGTTCGGGGGTGCGTTCAGCTGTACAACGGCCTGCATTGGCAGCGGCCGGTTGATAAAGTATGGCGGTTCGTCGTTCACATCCTTGACGTGTATGATGACCCTCTGGTTGTCCGTGTCTGCAAACAAGCGCAAAGCAACCGGTAAATACCACACAAAGGCACTGCAGTTTCTGGGCACGTAGCATGCATAGGGGTAATGGGAACTGCATGTAGAATTCTAAGTGAGGAAACAGTGAAGAGAAGAGACCACTTGGAGGTACAGGAGTGGAAGTGAGGATAATATTAAAATGAACCCGTGTGAAGTGGCTTACGAAAGGTTCCAACGACGAGATTTGATGAACACGGGGTGGGGCCGTAAGATAAAGGGGAACATGAGATATCAGGCCAAGGTCCCTTCAGTTTACAGATCAAATAAATAAAGCCGAACGTCTCGGTCTGGTAGTTATTATGCCTATCCTTACTGGGGAGGTTCGAATATCGGCCCCGAGATCCGTTATCTTAAAGTACTCGTGGTTTTATTCAGTTCCTTCACGCCACACCTGTAGTCATTCCGTCATTCCAAGGGAGGGAGGAGTGACCCTGACAGATTAGAAGTGCTTTTATTCACAGTGCTTCACTATTAACTGCTCATAAGTTAATAAAATACGAAACATGTGAGTGGTATTAAAACGTACAAGACTTAATCCATCACATTCAGTGGCAAATTCTAATCTACGAGTTAGGTAGTGTATAAATGTAATATTATTACAACCCCCCTCCCCTAAACAATTGCACCTAAACACAAAGCTATATTATTATGCCAATTATAATAACCATCATCATTCCGCTGTTTAATTAAACAGTAAAACTTTTTTTTATATTCCTCCAGTTTCGTCTGGTGGCACTACTAGTCAGTCCAGAGAATTCGCAAGCCACATTCTAGAATGAACCACACAAACGGCGAATAGTATTAAAAGTTGTTTTAAAATAAAGAGGATTGGACAGAGGACTAAACACCACTCAGTTAATTAATATAACAATGGCTAAATACCAGACGCTCATTCTCGTCTTTTCATAAACAATTTGCGGTAGAAACTAGAGATTAAAGGGCAGAAACTGCCCCTGTCCCATAGTGACAAGCGAGATGGCAAAAATTTTGATTTGGTTACTGACGGATTTTGAAATCATAATTTGGAAAATTATGCAACCAATTCAGTGACCTCCACAGTAAGGGTGTAAATTGTAATTAATTTAAATCGGGAGGGCTGCATGAGAAACACGCAGCAGCAACATTGAACTTGGGAGCCATCTCAAAATTTGCTTAAAACCTGTGACGTAACATCAGGACCTTACGGATGTATACTGACTACTATCCAGCAGTCCGACAAACAAAAGAATATAGGACGTGGTGACATTTTCTTTTAAAGCACTTAACTGTCGTGTGCAGTTACCCATAAATCTTGCCTTATTAACCCTTTAAAACACAGTGGTAACTATATGTACCACGTACATTAATAAGCAATTAAGAATTTTGCCCATAGAGCATATTTCTTACGATTCTCAGAAAAACTAAGATTATTTCCTCAAACAACATTAACTAATTTATCTTTGTAATGGTGACGCGTTGTTTTCTTTGCGGTAGGAACTGAATGTTTAAATATTATTTACACGAGCGTCTGCTTCAAAGGATTATTAAATGTACCTAACGTACCCTTTTTCCACGAGTCACAATCTTTCTTTCCCACACAATTTTCATATTTCCCCTTCTCTTGCGCAGACCAGAAGCCACCATAAAATATCAGGACTGTATCAAGAACACCAACATTTGAAATTAACTTAAATTACATCAATGTGATTATTAAACCAGAACTTCCTCAATCTCTGTGGCAAAGCTTCACGATGTCAATTCCCCGTGATACAGAACTGCCACGAGCATCAGTTATCTCATTACTTTAACAATGAAAACCGCAAAGCTGCACATCCTAATTAGAACGAAACGTGATCCACAGAAACTTGTCTGAAAAATTAATGTACTTGCTGTCATTAGAAACAGATATGGCGCAGGAACTTTTACGTGACCCTCTGGAAATGCAAAGCCATTCTCATGTAACATTTCAGCATCCATGCGTTATTCATGAGAAAGCCCAGACGACATCTACAAAATAAGACGACGCTTGGCGACTGAAAACTTCTAAAAATAATACAGTTAAGCCGAATAGCAGGCATGTAGGAAAATAATTTGCCCTCTCCGACAAATATTAATGTCGTCATCAAATCAATAAGGATGAGATAATCATGTGATGTAGCACAGCATATATAGGAAAGGTGAGAAATGCGTACAAAATTTTAATCAGAAGAACTGAAATAAAGACCGATCTGGAAGACGGAGCAACACATGGGAGGATAATATCATAAAGGATCTTAAAGGAACAGAGGGATGAAGTTACAGACTGGATTAAACTGGCTCAGGACACGGTCCAGTGGCAAGCTCTTGTGAAATAAACTGTACTGAACGTTCTAGTTCCATAAAAAGATTAAAGGATAATAATTTCTAGGCCATCTAAACAATTACTAGTTTCCCAAAAACAACTGCGTTCCATGGAGTTAGTCAAACTAAAGTCGTAGGTTTTAGAACTAAAATCTATAACAGTTAATATGATATTTTATAATGACTAGCAGCACAAAATTTGTCAAAACACCGCTCTAGCTCCCGAGTCTATTATCCGACATCTTCTAAACTAGTATAAAATGTGGTAAAATTTTTTCCTTCTTTCCATCAGTAATCAGACAAATTAACGTACAAAACCAGCCATTGCAACGAGACTTCGTTAAGCATGCTGCTTTTATGTCATTCGATCTCAATCTTTATAATTAAATTAAATCGCCCCCTTAACTTTTCTGCAATTATTACCTGACTTCGATTAAAAGTTGCAGATGAATACAAATATATTCCCCCCCCCCATTCAACAAGATGATGCTGCCCTCTTGTGGTCAAAAATGATAATGCTTCGCAGACTTGTATACTTTCATCCAAAATTGTTTCTTCTTATTCATACTTAACATTTTAATTTGAAATGGGATCAGATGGAAAGACTGTTACAGCATCGCAGTAAGCAAAATTACAAAAGTATTAACACGTACATGAATACTCATTAAAATGAGACATGGAAGTGTTTTCCCAAATATTTGATTTGTCAGACATGAGATCAGCCGTGTACGTGGTCAGTCTGTAACAATTGGCTAAATACTTGTAATTAAGCAACATGCAACGAAATTTAAACAAAGATAGGTCCGATCCTGAACTGTTACGGACTTCCAAACAGTTGAAATTCAATATGATTTAAATCTTGCGTAGAACACCAGTCATTCGAGCGTCTTACACGATTACAGATGGAACTTCCTGTGTGACATGGTACCCCAAATTTAAGTCGACACGTGACAGAGTATATGAACGAGAAGTTCCCTGTCCGATGGATTGGTCGTAGTGGTGTGCAGACTCGGCCACTGAGGTCACCGGACCTAACTCCCTTAGATGGCCATGAAAATTGTGGTGTACGAACGCAAAATAAACATAAGGGAGTAACTACATCATCAAATCACCTTGAATTTCAAATATCTGTAGCTCTGTAAACGCTGAAAATCGGACCTATGTTCATATGTTATTTCTGACTCGAAATAACGTCAGGAATTTGATTCTGTAGTATTTAAATAAAGTCACAGGACATCCTGTGTAAACAGTCAGACAACTTCAATCATCAAAGTATTTTTAATTTAAGAGACCAGAAGGGCAAGTTGGCAATTCCCCAACGCAGTTCACATTATTTATTAATCATAATATGACAAACTGCGAAAAAAGGCACAATGAGACGTACAAAAACATGCATTTGACAGAGTTTGAACTCCCATTTCTTGGGCAATAAAGTCAAAAACTTGTGAAAATCATGCGACATTAAAACACACATCCACTTTAAATGTACTTACACCGTACTCCCACTGTCGGGTAATGCATGAAATAGAAAGAAAAACAACACATTAGTAGGTCCATAGCACACACAAGCTTAATTTATCAACAGCTGTAGTCCTTGATGATGCCGGCTCTCGTGTGTGACGTAACATTAGTTTTTTCTCAGTACCTCCAGGCAAAGGTTCGAGCAATACATCACAATCGGCAAATGCAAATATTTATTGAATGCAATTGTATGGGATAACGAAATAATAGCAAATTACAAATAAGAGTACAATTTTTAATTTTAAACGTAATAGGAGCACGTAGAGCCAATCAAAAGAGGGATCAATTGATACACACGACACGGTCCTGACAGCTTTTGTTGTTTTATTGTTAACATTTATGTGTGACATACGGATTATTGAAATAAGAGAGGAATCATTTCCAGTGACTTCTGATTCCCTCAAACCACACCTGTTTCCCCGTCAACATCACAGGTTCATCCCAAATCTGTTAGCAGGAAACAATGCAACGTAATATAAGCACATCTAGAACGGTCACAATATTTAAAGCGAACGCATGTAGACCTATTGACTCTTCTCAGTTTACACCCATTGCTCCATAAAACAGAAGAAAGACGCATTATTACAACATTATGATTACTTTCTTTTGTTTCCAAGTAGCAAAGGTCTTAATTTCTTTCTTCTAGAAGAACCTAACGCTGGCCTTATAATCCTGGGGTCCCGGGTTCGATTACCGGCGGTGCCCGAATTTATAACTTGTGTTGGGCAAGGCCGTGGTATAGGCAACACGGAGTTTTCCTCCGGGGGTACGCGTACCCCCGGGGGTACGCGAGGACATCTTACGGGGTACATGAAATTTAAAAATATATATATATTATTTTATGATAAACACTGAATAATCAGTAATGTAATTTATTTCATTTATTTTAGATGTAGGTTATATACTATGTATAACTTGAATTATACACCAACAACTTTGGGGGTAGAACCTGGGGTACGCGGAAACATCTTAGGGGATACGTGAAATTTTAAAAAAAATATTATTTTATGATAAACACTGAATAATCAGTAATGTAATTTATTTCATTTATTTTAGATGTAGGTTATATACTATGTATAACTTGAATTATACACCAACAACTTTGGGGGTAGAACCTGGGGTACGCGGAAACATCTTAGGGGATACGTGAAATTTTAAAAAAAATATTATTTTATGATAAACACTGAATAATCAGTAATGTAATTTATTTCATTTATTTTAGATGTAGATTATATACTATGTATAATTTGAATTATACACCAACAACTTTGGGGGTACAAAGTTGAAGAGAAATTATATCTGGGGGTACGCGAAGAAAAGAGGTTGAATACCACTGGTCTAGGCAACACGGAGTTTTCCTCCGGGGCTTCCCCGGTTTCTCCGTGGTATCCCAACAATTACTCCATACACACAGAAGAAGGCAATGGCAAACCACTTCTGTATCATCTGCTAAGAACGTATATGAACAGGTCCCAGTCCGAGAAGAGGATGGAAGGATCCTGTTCATAATATGTCACCAACCTTCTGTAAAGGAGACGGCGTAATAAAGAAGAAGAAGAACCTAGGCTAGAGGTCAGCACAGGTAACACAAATAGTGTTCTGGTTCAAATGACAGTAATCTCGACATATCGAGCTTTCTCGAGCCATTATTTTTTGTAAGGGAAAATATATTCGTAGCAGCGCTCATTTTATGCTCACGAGAGTCATTACATGAAGAAGTCATAACGCCACACGCGTTTGCAAAGTCCCAGCAAGTTATGAAACCGCACGTGGAAGATTCCTGGAAACCCCGGATACTCTTACAGCGTCATTAAACAATTTATTCAAGATTATCGACATTTATGCATTTAAATAAATATGTACTGTTGACACTATAGTCAGCGTAGATTTTACAAAGATCGTACTGGAATGAAAGGAAGTCGGGCTTATGTCGGGTACGGGTAAAATTTTTGAAGATAAACTTCGGTTTTGGGCCGGGTGATAGACGTAGATGGGAGGATAATCTCAGGCGGGATCTATGGGAGATAGGAGTTGAAGGAAACTGGATTTTGTTGGCCCAGGACAGGGTCCGGTGGAGGGCTTTGGTTAATTCGGTGATGAACCTTCGGGTTCGGTAAGCCATCTAGTTAGTTAGTTAGTTTGGGCCGGGTGAAGTTTAGAAATTTCAGCGCGCGCAGACCTCTAACCTAGGTCGCCTCTTTATAGGAGGTTTCGAAACATTTTTCTCGACAGTCGGTACGACTGCTTAGACCAGTGATCAGTCCGCCGCAAGGCTTGTACCTGCACAGGCCAGAACGTCCATGGCTTCAGTGGGATTCGAACCGACAATTCCAATAACTAACCGAACAATACCCAAGCCTTAAACCGTACATGCACTGTAATCAGTAACCACATATTACTGAGGCTATAAAATTAATTAGAATTTACCTACGGTAACAATTTCAAATTAACCGTACAAACCGTCGTTTATAGAATGTGTACAATTTTTACAGTCACTGAGCTTACTTATATAACTGCTATGTTTGGACACGGAGCTCAGACAGTGGTTTGCAGTATTTATGACAGTTTATGGCATATTTTGGGTGGGCGATCGACGGGTATATTCGGCAGGAGAATGTGGGTCGGAGTGTGACAGAGAGCAAGCAGATCAATACAGAAACCGCGTATTGCTTGCGCAGCTACTACGCGCGCTGCGCACGACTGCGTCTTGGCGTCGAGCGACCGCGTTATTACAGTAGCCTCTTCGGCTACAAAGGAATGCTGGTCGAAAACACAACGCATCCAAGAAACGTGCAACAGCAAAAAGGGGAGAAAATCCAAAATATGTGTCGTACATTTTTTTTTTTTTT